>SKCR01039964.1:0-78411 GCA_019454045.1 Zanthoxylum bungeanum
CCCGATGGCTGCAGCACTTAAGAGAACCAGTTCCGTATCCTACATGACATCATCTCCACTATGACTGGAGTGATACTTCCGTCTTGACATCACACCCAATACACTACGATTCTCAATATACCCAGAAGAGGCGTACACAGAACCTGTTAAAGCCCTGGATGACCAAAACCAAAGTATACCGATTGTCGTAAGTATTAGCGGTGCAAGTCTCAGGTTAAGACCAAATACACCTACCCTGATTTCGGACTTCCATAGACACATAGTCATACTACCAATGGAATTTCGAGGGGGTCTATCCAGAGCGAAGCTGTTTTCCGTACCATCGGCAAAACACAACCTCATACTTCACTTGCATGAGTATCCTATAGCCAAATATATGAGAACTATGTTGTTATGCTCCCATAACATGCACAAGTGTAATACTAGTCTTTTACGTATTATCGATGTCCAATCTCGATAATACTCTGACTATGGATATTTAATGATTAATCCTTCGTGGACTGATACTGTCTCATATCATCTCAATCCAGGAACTAATCATATGGACCTCCTATCATTTATATATCTAGGTGATCTAATCACAAATGATAAGAGAGTAATCTCCTTTGTCACATAGTTAATTTGTACAACAACACCATGATCTGTACAAATAGTGACGCTATGGGTCATAACTGTCCAACAATATCATCGTGTTCCAGGTTAGCAAACTGATTTATTACACATAAATAAGAGAATCAATTTATCTTTAGATTAATAGTGTGTGGAGTCATAACCCTAGATATTTGAGTCTTATGTTATTTTCCTTAGTATTTTCTTTTGTGTCCTTAATTATTTTATTTATCAAATCCACATTCAACCAACCAAAATCAATCATTCTCTTCTCCCTATAATTAGATATCTGTAAATAAATAATATCAACAATTAATAACAACAGTAAGAATTAATTCCTCGTGGATCGATATTTTATACTACTTGAACGATACGTGCGCTTGCGTTATACGTGTGTGTTTACACCGGTCACGTTTTTGGCGCCGTTGCCGGGGACTTATTTTTCTTGAGTTATTAATTTTGAGCTATCTAATTTACTTGTATCTAATTTTCTTTATTTTTATCTGTAATTTTTATTTCTTTCTTTTATTTTCAGGTGGTTGAAAAATGGAACATTATTGGGAGATTGAGAGATTATGTGCTTTACAATAAGATACACCCCAAATCTGGGAGCAACAGTCCGGTTTTCTGAGGCTTGTTGTCCAGCCCAACAACTATCACTAGATGTCAAAACCAATCAACACTACATTTGCTCAACAGAACGAGATGGGGAGATGTATGATATGCGATGGTAACCACTAGAGCGATCAATGTATATACTGTTCAGAGTGGCAAAATTATTAGAATCATTCAAGGTACGAAGAACCATCACATTTTCCATTTTATCCACCATCGACCTATGATCTTCATCAAGAACCAGAACCATCAGAGGAAGAACAATTGGTGGACATGCTCAAAGATTTGTTCAAGAAACAAGACGAAAAGTTGGATACAATGCTTGAAACATATCAGAATCAACTCGAAAGTATTCAGAGTCAATCAACATCCATTCAGAGTATGACAGATCAAATAAGATAATTAACAGAAAACCAGAGCTACATACCTCAAGAACTATTTTCTGATGAAACTGAAGCAGCCTTCAAGTACAAATCATTTCACAATGACACTAACAGAGGAGGAGGCTGAGCAGTATTAACAACCAGGTATCATTTCAGGAGCCCAAACCAGCAAAGTCTCTATTTGACTTTTATTATTCAGAATCCGACGAGGATAAAACTGATCTATTTGTACCAACTGCACCAACAACGGAGGATCAAACTTTCAATCCTCAAAATGAAGATCTTGGAGCATGCTTTGCAATGATATTTGAAGAAGATCTACCTGAACCATCCAATCCAGCCGTATCAGAGGATGAAGACCTAATGTCAGAAATATCTTTACATCATCAGGCAGACACTTATGGAGCATGCATTTCACAGATGACAGATGAAGAACAGAACACAGAAATCCTAGAATACATTTGTGAAGAAAATGTGGAGCAAGAAGCAGAGCAAATGGAGGAGCAAATGTCTGACCTTATTGAAGATCCAGAGCATTCAGGTGAAACATCACTGTTTTGGGGAGTACAATTTAGAGATATCACCCAGAAGCTTGACATAATGGAACTTCCATTCATTCAAGTCAAGCATCATACGAGACCTTCTGATTTTCTTTCTTTCTTTTCAGGAACCACCGGAGCGACAAAGTTTAAGAAGGTGGCACAAGCACTAAATAGGACAAAATTATTTTTGCCACTTTACAGTTAGAAGAGACCCTTCAAAAGTAACGCTCATGGGATTGTCTTTAATCGGACTTCCAAAACGACGCTGAAACCTCTTTGACAGATAGATTTCAGTCACGTCTGGCTGAAGACGATAAATTTAGCGCTAGCAGGGAGGCAACCCATGCAATTTTTTGTCATTTCTATTTTCATATTTTATGTATACATGTTGTAGAGTTTTTAATTTTGTGTGTTGTTTTTTGTAGGGAAAAGCACAAATGGAGCATTTTAAGACAGAAGGAATGGTGTTTGGCAATCACAAAGAAAAGAGCTAATTCATTAGTGGTGGCTGATTAAGGAATGAATTCTTGAGACGCATCCTAATGGATTTATATACCAAACGAGTGGCATATTGCGTACACAATTACGTTGCATTAATAATTGCTTTGATTTGCTTTTCTTTTGTTATTTTCTTTTATTTTCGCCGACAAGATCTAAACTTTTTGACTTTTCATGATTTATTTTAACGTTCATCTAATAATTGTCATTTGGCATATACTAGTGTAATTATTACTCACCCATTTTCAGGATCTATAAATTCAGCTCAACATTTCTCTCTTCAACACATCCTGATATACATTCAAATAAGAGAGAGAAAATGGAAGCAACTTCACAACAGCGATTCAAGCGAATTTTTATTTTCTGTGGATCAAACTCTGGTAATAAACCAAAATTCATTGAGGCTGCAAAGAAATTAGGGAGAGTCATAGCAGAGAAAAATATGCACCTAGTATATGGCGGTGGCAATCTTGGAATGATGGGAAGCATTTCAAAGGCCATTCAGGAAGGAGGCAGACATGTTTTGGGAATCATCCAAAAACCTTTGGCGGACAAACACTTAATCAGACAAACAAATGGAGATGAACGCATTGTATCAGGTATGTCCGAACAACTCCTTGAAATGGTCAACATTACTGATGCGTTTATTGCGTTACCAGGTGGTCTTGTAACGTTTGAAGAAATGTTCACCGTAGCATCATGGGCACACTTAAACATTCATCGGAAGCCCATTGGGTTACTTAATATTGAGCATTTCTTCAATTTTCTGTTTGTATTTCTTGCGGAAGCCAAATGACATGAGTTCGTCACAAAATCTGTTCAAGATATTTTCCTGACTGCTACAAAGGCCGAAGAATTAATTGACCAAATCCTGGCCTTTGAACCAAAATCGACCCCATTCTTTCCAAGTTGAACTGATCAGATAGCGATCGTGGTAAGAAGCGTAAATTAGACATAGATCTTAATTGGTAATTTTTCTATATTTCAGCTAACCAGGTACTACCTTCTAAACTCTTCTTCTACTTTTTAAGACATTGGGGAAAATGTCTCATTTAGGTTTAGGGGTGGGGATTAGTTAATAGTAACTTGTTTTTATTATGTTCTTTTTTAGTCCAAAATTTTTGAAAAATACAAAAAAAATTGAAAAATTTTCAAAAATTACAAAAATATTTTGCGTTTTTGTGTTTTTATTTTGACTAAAAAGGTGAAATTGGTGAGAGACAGCTGTGTAAGGAGTTCCCACTCCTGAGACGTATCTCAAACCCATTTTTGAAACAAGTTAATTTTTGTTTATTTCCTTTTAAATTATTTAATTTGTAAATTCTCCATAAAACTGACTAAAATGGATCTTCATATGCTAAGTTGGCAAGTATTATCAATATGCATAGTAACATTCAGACATGAGTTGTAATTGAAAAGTTTGTAATATTCAATGCTCTAGTTTAATTGGAGGAAGCATCTCAAAAAGTGATGGTGAAAAAAAACAAAAAATTAAACAAAAAAAAAAACATCTGAGATCCGAGTTATTAAGTCCGTATGGGTGTTTTAACACCTAGTGTCCTAAAACCAACTGGTTTGGGAGTCACTGGCCCAAAGCTCGCTACATGGATCAAAGATGTTGCAAAAATATATATATCTAAAGTCTGAGTAATTAAGTCCGCAGGGGTGTCTTAACACCTGGTACCCTAAAGCCAACTGGTTTGGGAGCCACCGGCCCAAAGCTCGTTACATAGATGGAAGATATTGTATATAAATAAAAAAAATCAAAAATCAAAGAAAAAATCAGAAAAATCAGAAAAAAAATATTCCATTGCTAAAAAATGTGTGAATTCTGATAAAACTTTAGGACAAAAATATTACTCTTTTATCAACTGCACTTGTGACTATTGTGGGCAAAAATGAGTTGATTAATATTTTATTGGTTGTGTATATGAAGAATGGTAAAAATAATCGAAGAATTTACTTATTCGGTAATTTAGAAAGAAAGAAAGCAACTACTAACCTGGAGTAGAAATTTCACATGTTTAGTCACCAACTTCTTTATTCTCTTTTTTCTTGTCTTTTTGCTTTTGTGTGCATTAGTTTTACTATCTTTTTACTTTTGTAAAATGTTTGTGGGTATCATTTCTGTAAACCCTCACGAGACTAAAACTCGTCCACTAGGGACACCTATGGGTTTAAAGGCTTGTTGCATAAGCTAAATGCAACCGTGATCCCTACGAAAGTGGCTTAGCTTAATTTAATTTTGTGTTATTTTATTTTGTGTTTTTCTCGAGGATTAGCAAAATGTTAGGTTTGGGGGTGTGATGAGTGGTAATTATATCACTATTTCCCACTCATTTGACCTAATATTTTGTATAGTTTCTCGATTTGTATAGTTTCTCGAGTTTTATGAACGTTTTGATATGTTTTTGTTTATTTTGCAGATAAAAATAATATTTGGACTTAATGGAATCAACTCGGGGCTAAAACGATGAAATTCGGAGGAAAAAAGGTCAAAAACGAAAATTTACTGTACGCGTCACGAAGTGCAGTCCTAAATTCCAATTTTACACAAGTTTCATATTTTGGCCATAACATTTTCATCCGAAATCCGATTGAGCTGATTCAAGTCGCAGATTAAAGATGACTCAAACATCTACAACTTTGAAGAATAAAAGAATTTCTAATTCCGAATATTTCATGACCTAAATTGATGAACAATTCGAAATTATGTTATGTTTAATTACTAAAGTCATTATCAAAAATATAAAAATTTGTCAAACTTCCACCAAACATGCGAGTGTTTTGTGCCATGTTTGGTGCCTTGTTTGGTGCCATGTTTGGTGGAGTGTTTGGTGGAGTGTCTTGTGGCATGTTTGGTGGAGTGTTTGGTGGAGCAATTCATGGAGTAATCGGTGGAGAAATTGGTGGAAGCCTTTAGGTTTTTCTATAAATACCAAGCCATTTCATTCCCAAGTGTTTCAAGTCATCCAATGATCAAAGAAACAAAAAATACCATGACCATAGGGTAATTAAAGCATTCGTCCAAGCCAATGTGTGGGCACAAATTTGATCCAATCAACATTTCATGAAATTGATCATATACAACTTCAATACATCATCATTCAAGCATACTGAATCAATAAATTTTATCAAATCATGCTCAAATTGATTTTACCCAAATTTTACCCTAATTCATTTCATGCTCAAATTGGCTCATAGATACCATTGTTGGGTTTCTAGGTTTAGTCCCAAGATCAAATTAAGCATTGAAATGAGAATGAATAATCAAAGAAGAGTGGCGAAAACACACTTACATTGGTCGGCTTTTGGATGCGTCAAACAACAAAATTGCCCTCTAGGTTCGGCCAAGGTGTCCTCCAAGAAATGATGTCCAAGCTTCAAGCTTTGTGTGGATTCCAAGATCTTGAGTTGGTTTCCCTAACACCTTGTATTGATTCTTTGATGTGTGTGCTAGCACTCAAAAATTGCCACAATTTTTGACCTTGTTCTAGCTAAGTTTCGGTCAATGAAGAACAAAGGGAGAGGAGAAAATTTCTTGCAATTTTCGGTCAAGGAGGAGAGAGTGAAGACTTGTATTCTGATTTCAAAAATTAAAGTAAATGATATACCAAAAGTGGATTTGGTAATAGTCATTCAAAGCTTTCAAATGGAGTGTAAATTAAGTCACCAACAACTTCACCTAAACCCATCACCAAAAAGCTACTTTAAAGTGACAAGTGATGTGACATGTGGGCCCCACTCAATTCCAAATACGAGTGGGTCCGCAAACAATCCCGGGCTCGGGTTCACTAATTCCGAATTAACGAACTTCCGTCGCGACGTAATTAAATCGAATTTAATTAAATAATTATGCCTAGCAAAATTACTATTCACATCGCTAACGAATTAATTCTAAATTATCTCGTTTGCCCGAATTAAAATCTAATTTTAATTCCGCGTCGAAATCTAATTTCGTTTAATATATTAAATATATTATTTTATCGATTAATTCCAAATTAATCTTTCTCTCGCTTCAAATAGTACTTTATCCCAGATAAAGTCTCTCCGCAATTAATCCCAGATTAATTAAGCTAGAATCATACGTCATCGGTGAATCTTCGGGAAGCGACCAAGAGATCCCTGGATATGTTGGCAGTAAATCTGGTAGTCGGACTATCCGAACACGTACGTACCTAGTACTACATTTTTACCGATTTACGAGACAAGGTTGGCTTCTAGCAAAGCGCCATGCCTACCCAATTCTCTAGAAATATTCTTAATGGAATATACGATCTATATCAGGCGTAGTATATGTAGAATTGCGTATTGCGATCCAGTATCGGACGATCATATGCAAGGCCTGGGGCTGGAATAGTGTCTACCTCATACGAAGCATATATCGGGTCACTAGCAACTAGTCTCTTTATTATCGGATAATCATGACCTAGTCATATTATCTTGATGGTTGCAACCCTTAGAGAACGAGTTTTATATCCCTGTGCAATCATCATCTCCATATGACTGAAGTGATACTTTTATCTTGACATCACATCCAATACACTACGATTCTCAATAAACCCAGAAGAGGCGTACACAGAACCTGTTAAAGTCCTGGACGACCAAAACCAAAGCGTATCGATTGTCGCAAGTACTAGTGATGAAAGTCTCAGGTTAAGACAAAATACACCTACCCTGTTGCGGATTCCCATCGACACATAGTCATACTACCAATGGGATTCCGCGGGGTCTATCCAGAGCGAAGCTATTTTCCGTACCATCGGTAAAACACAACCTCCTATCACACTTGCATAAGTATCCAATACTTAAATACATGAGAATTTGTTGTTACGCTTCCATAACAAGCACAAGTGCAATACTAGTCTATTCCGCATTATCGATGTCCAGTCTCGATAATACTACGACCAGAGATATTTAATGATTAAACCTGTATGGACTGATATTGTCTCATATCTTATCAATTTGGAACTAATCATAAGGACTTTCATCAAAGTAATCTAATTACGAAATGATAAAAGGCAATTTCATTGTCACATAGTTAATTTGTACAAAACCACAATGTTTTTACAAACAGTGACGCTATGGGTCATAAATGTCCAACATGTCCAGCCTTCATCTCTCGATTCTTTGTAATTCTCTTCTCACCAATTCCCCTCAATGTTAATGAGGTTTCTTTAATGTATTATGTAATTGGGTAGAAGTTAGAATAGTGCTAGCCGGGAAGAGGAAAGAGAGTGATTTGTTCTAAGAACAATTTGTGAGATATCCACCAGCATATCATTACTAATTTATTTACCGCGCCTTATTATGCTTTTAGAATGCATGCTTAAGGGTGTATGATGAGACCTAATCAAAGATAATTAATTGGTTGCCAATTACGCAAAAAACCCTTAACAAATATTAAGCTTTTCCTTCCATTGAGTGATTCATTCTCAATATCCAAGATTGGCATTGGTTTGTTAGCCAAAGTCAAGGCCTTTGTCCATCGCGGATGTGTTTGAATCATGAAAGCTTTATTCCATATCGTACGCCTTGGGCAGGTTGTGATTTGTTGGCCAAAGTCACATCTTGTTCATCGGCCTCGATTACGATGTTTTCCAAATTCAATGGGTCTCGCTTAACTGGAATAATTAAACTTGTTGAGCCAAAGCCAAGGCTTAGTTGATTCAGAAGAAAAAGGTTAGGAAAATATATTGGATATATTGGCATATATATTGTATATATGTTTTGGACTTGGAGGTCCATCTACCGGATCTAGGAGTTGGATGAGATCCAATTGATCTTAGAGATCTACCTAGTTAAATATCATACAACTTCTTGGCCAAAGTCAAGGTTGTGAGTTATTTAACGGGATCCTAACCCACTAGGAAATTAAGTTTCCCGAGTACTCAACAGAAGGTTAGAGGCTCGCATAAAAATAGTGGGAGGCTGGTATTGAATTTTCAATTTCGTTCAAATACTCTCCAAATACACGCTTTCAAATTATTTCGTCATTTTAATATTTATTAGTTGGACTAATATTTTATTATTTTTTCTTGTAACAGTTGGACTGTACCCAAAAATCATCGATTGAATTGTTAGACTATTACAATCAAGATGACGGGAAAGAACAACGTCAGAGACATCATTATGGGCGAAAATATCTTTAATGACGCAAACTTTCCTGACTAGGAAATTAACCTCAGGATTGTCTTGGGGGCCAAGAAAATGGTTTATGTACTAAATAAACCTCTCGGGCCTAAGCCCGGACCTGAGTAGCTAGTTGAGCTGGAGCTTTGGAAGACTCACAGCGATGACAACTTAACTGCTCAATCTGTTATGCTTGCTGCGATGACTCCACAATTCCATCGTCAGAACAAGGGATTGGATCCCTATAGTATGATGGCGAAATTGCATGATCTCCATCGATCTAACCTTAGATCGCAGAAGTATGAGTTGCTGAAGAAGCTTTTTCGCGCTCGCATGTCAGAGGGTATAACTGTCGAGCACCATGCGTCGCAAATGATTGCTGATATTGAACAGCTAGGTCAGCTAGGCATAACCTTTGAGGCTGAGACTTCTATAGATTTGATCTTACAGTCTCTTCCTGACAGCTGGAGCGGGTTCATCATGAACTACAATATGATGAACCAAGACCACACTCTTGGAGAGTTAATGTCAATGATGCATGAAGCAGAAAAAGAGCTCCTAAAGGGCAAAAAGCGCGAGGCACACTTCGCTTCAACATCTCAGTTTTTCAAGGCTTGGCTGAAGGCTACTGGAGGTGTAAAGAAGAAGATGAAGAAGGGCAAGGCTGAATCATTAAAGTCTTCTGGGAAGGCAAATGAAAAATCCCAAGATGTATGCTTGTAGTGTGGCAAACCGGGTCACTGGAAGCGCGACTGCCATGAGTACAAGGCGCACATGAAGGATATCAAAGCGAGCAAATCACCGGCTTCGGGTATGTTTGTTATAGAAATAAACATGTCTACTACTAGTATTAAAAATTAGATTTTTTATTCTGGTTGTGGTACTCATATATATACTGATGTGCAGGATCTGCAGATTAGCAAGAGACTGGCCTCAGGAGAGATTGACCTCCGCGTTGGAAATGGGACTCGAGTCGCCGTTTTGGCCGTTGGGACTTATGTTTTGGAACTGCCCTCTGGGCATGTACTTAAACTTTCAGACTGTTATTATGTACCTAGTTTGACTAGGAATATTATATCTGTATCTTTATTAGCCCAATATGGGTATACTTTTGTATTTAGAAACACTGGGTGTTTATGTATAAAAATGATATGGAGATATGCAATGCTGATGTAAATAACGGTCTTTATATTTTGAATATAAATCAATCTCAAACATATAATGTAACAAATGAAAGGCTTAAACTAAGTAACAAAGATGAAACTTATATGTGGCATTGTCGTCTAGGACACATTAACAAGACTCACATATCCACACTTTCGAATAGTGGGTACTTGGACGGATTTGATCCAAATTCATATGACATATGCGAATCTTGTTTATTAGGCAAAATGCCTAAAACACCTTTTAACTGTAAATGTGCATGTGCCACCGAACTGTTAGCCCTCGTTCATAGTGACGTATGTGGGCCTATGTCTAGCCAGGCTAGAGGTGGATATGAATACTTCGTAACCTTTACGGATGATGCATCACGTTATGGTTATGTGTATCTTATGAGACACAAGTCAGAAACCTTTGAAAAATTCAAAAAGTTTCGACATGAAGTAAAAAAATAGACCGATAAAAGTATTAAAACATTACGGTCGGACCGTGGTGGAGAGTACTTGAGTAATGAGTTTCTCGATTACTTGAAAGAATATGGTATTCTTTCACAATGGACTCCCCCCGGAACACCTCAATTAAACGGTGTGTCCGAACGGAGAAACCGAACTTTGTTGGACATGGTAAGGTTAATGATGAGTCGCTCTGAGCTACCAAATTCCTTCTGAAGATACACATTAAACAGTGCAATACTTATTTTGAATAAGGTTCCGTCAAAGTCTGTTCAACAGACTCCGTATGAGATATGGACAGGAAAGAAACCAGGATTCTCATTCTTAAAGATCTGGGGATACTGGGCATACGCCAAACGTTTGGAAGGTACCAAACTAGAACTCAAATTGGATAAATGCCTATTTGTAGGATATCCTAGGGAAACCAAAGGATATTACTTCTATCACCCACAAGAGAACAAGGAATTTGTTGCTCTACATGCGGTTTTCCTTGAAAGTGAATTCCTAAATGCAGTGGTAAGTGGGAGGAAAGTAGAACTCGATGAAAATCGGAGTGATACTGTTCCTGGCACAGAATCCTTAACGGAATATGAACAGTTCATCTGGGATGAAACTGTACCATAATTTTCGAATACACAAGAACCGTGTAGGTCAGAGAGATTTAGAAAACAACCTGAGAGGTTGGGTTTCTGATCTCACCTCATGTGGATATTAATCTTATTGAGGAAGACAAACCGGCTACGTATGAGGAAGCGATACAAGGTATTGACTCTGGTTTATGGCAAGATGCCATGAAATTTGAAATGGATTCCATGTACATCAACCAAGTTTGGACACTGGTTGATGCACCAGAAGGCGTAAAGCCTATTAGTAGTAAATGGGTCTTAAAGAAGAAGACCGACATGGATGGAAACGTACAAATATACAAAGCTAGGCTTGTAGAGAAAATGTATCATCAACGACATGGTGTCGATTACGATGAAACTTTTTCACCTGTTTCCATAATTAAATCCATTCGGATTATGCTTGCTATTGCTGCATATTTCGATTACGAAATATGGCACATGGACGTCAAAACTGCTTTCCTTAACGGAAACCTTTTGGAGGATGTTTATATGCAACAACCTGACGGTTTTGTCATGCCTAAACATGCAAATAAGGTTTGCAAGTTAAATCAATCCATTTATGGATTAAAGCAAGCACCTCATTCTTGGAACTAACGTTTTGATGAGATCATAAAAGAATATGATTTTGTTCAAAACGAGGATGATCCTTGTGTATATAAGAAGGTTAGTGGGAGCGCATTGACATTCATTGTCCTTTACATTGATGATGTATTGCTTATAGGCAATGGCATTCTCATGCTAACATCGGTGAAAGCTTGGCTTTCAGTAAAATTCTCCATGAAAGATCTGGGAGAAGCAGGAAAGCTACTTAGACTCTCCCAGAGTACATATATTGATAAAGTGTTAAAGAGATTCAACATGGAACAGTCTAAGAGGGGACTGTTGCCAGTGTCATATAGCGTCACTCTATCTAAGGACATGTGTCCTAAAACTTAAGATCAGAGAGACGGCATGAGTCGGAACCCATTCACCTCGGCAGTCGGATCGATCTTGTATGCCATGATATGTACGCGACCTAATGTCTCGTATGCTTTGAGCATGTGTAGTCGCTATCATGCCAATCTAGGTGATGGTCACTAGGTTGTGGTTAAGAAAATCCTTAAGTATCTTAGACGAACTAAGGATGCTTTTTTAATCTATGGAGATGAGGAACTTGAGATAACTGGGTATACCGATGCAAGTTTTCAAATCGATAAAGACGACTGTAAGTCGCAATCCGGGTACATATTTTGTTTGAACAACGGAGCAGTAAGCTAGAAATCTTTTAAGCAAGAGACTGTTGCCGATTCAACAATAGAAGCGGAATATATTGTTGCAGCTGAAGCAATAAAAGAGGTAGTTTGGATCCATAAATTCCTAATTAGATTAGGAGTAGTTCCGTTAGCAGCTGAGCCCGTTCCATTGTATTATGACAATAACGGAGCTATAGCGTAGGCTAAGGAACCGCGGTCTCATCAACGATCCAATCATGTTTTTCGATGTTTCCATCTGATTCGTGAGATCATACATTGTGGCGATGTGAAGATCGAGAAGGTCACATCAGATGACAACATTGCAGATCCGCTGACGAAAGCTATTCCTCAGCTAAATTTTGAGCGTCATGTACATAGTTCAGGTGTTAGATACTTGAGTGACTGGCTATAGGCCAAGTGGGAGATTGTTGGATAATTATGACCCATAGCGTCACTATTTGTAAAAGACATTGTAGTTTTTGTACAAATTAACTATGTGACAATGGAAATTGCATTTTATCATTTCGTAATTAGATTACTTGAATATATAAATGATAAAAGTCCTTATGATTAGTTCCGGATTTATAAGACATGAGGCAGTATTAATCCATAAAGGTTTAATCATTAAATATCCCTAGTCGGAGTATTATCGAGACTGGACATCGATAATGCAGAATAGACTAGTATTGCACTTGTGCGTTTTATAGAAGCGTAACAACATAGTTCTCATATATTTAAGTATTGAATACTTATGCAAGTGTAATAGGAGGTTGTGTTTACTGATGGTACGGAAAACAGCTTCGCTCTGGATAGACCCATTGGAATCCCATTGGTAGTATGAATATGTGTCTATGGGAATCTGAATCAGGGTAGGTGTATTTGGTCTTAACCTGAGACTTGCATCGCTAGTACTTGCGACAATCAATACGCTTTGGTTTTGGTTGGCTATAGGCCAAGTGGGAGATTGTTGGACAATTATGACCCATTGCAACACTATTTGTACAGAACATGGTGTTGTTGTACAAATTAACTATGTGACAAAGGAAATTGCTCTTTTATCATTTGTAATTGGATTACCGGGATATATGATGAGCGGAAATATATCAATATTTACCGCCCCTTTTACTTAATATTTTGTTTAGTTTCTCGGGTTTGATAAACGTTTGATGGTTTTAGTTTATTTTGCAATAAAATAATATTGGACTAATGATGAAATCATTTAGGACGAAATGTGGATCAAATAAGGGCAATTATTGGACTTGATATATTAATTGGAGATTGGAACCTTGAAAGGGCGTTTTTGACGAAGTGCAGTTTTGGAAATTCCAGTTTTGCGCATCTGTCGTATTTTGGGCATAACTGTTTACTCAGATATCGGATTGAGCTGATTCAAGTTCCAGATTACAGAAGACTCAAAGATCTACAACTTTGAAAGAGAAAATATTTTCGAATTCTGATGAGTTCATGACCGAAATTGATGAACTATCCAGAAGTGTGTGGTGTGTAATTATTAAAAGTCATTATCAATCATTTTCAAAGCAAAATATTAATTAATAAATAATTAATAAAAATTATCAAATCACCACCCAACAAGATAAGCAATTAGTGGAGCAATTATGGATTTGGTGGAGTAATTAGTGGAGAAATTAATAATGGACTTGGTGGAGAATTTGATGGATGATTTGATGGAGGCAAAATTTTGCCTATAAATACCAAGCCATTTCATTTGTAAAATTCATACTTTCTTCTTTGAAATTCTTAATGAATAAATAAGAAGATTGTATCTAGTTTAGTTATTTATAGTTTTTAGTAATTAATTTTCACTTTCACACTTTCTTTTCTTTACTTTTCAGTTTTTACTTTCGCAATTTCCTTTTCTTGCCGCACAACTTTTCTTTCTTTACTTTTGCAGTTTTTATTTTTCAAGCAATGAGGAGGTAATTCCCCTTTGCTGGGGTGAAAGGTAAAACTTTTATTATTAATATTTAGATTAATCTCCCTTAATTATAATATATAAACTAGTTAAAACCGGACTTAACGAGGATACCGCCATAGCCATATGGTCGGTTGGTAATTATTTAAATTGGTTTTAACCTGACTAAATATGGATACCGCCTGATTGGTCGGTTGGTAATTAATTATTAATTTGACTTAATCAGAATACCGTCTGTATGGATGGTTGGTAATTATCACGCAAAGTTAATAATTATATTAAGGGAGATATCTAAAAGTAGTAATAAAAGTTTATCCTCTAACCCCAGCATTTCTTTTATTGTACTTTTACTTTATTTACTTTTAGCAATTTACTTTCAATAATTTTCTTTTAATTTTTTTACTTTTTACTTTTTACTTTTTACTTTTACTTTTCACTTTTTTTTTACTTTTCAGCAATTACTTTTCAATATTTAATTTTCAGTATTTACTTTATGTCTTTTATTTTATTTAAGTTTTTACTACCAGTAAATATGTGTCGTAACTAAGCCAGTTAACTGGGGTTGTGATGAATTTTAATATCACCGGTTTATAAGGGATTATTTTATAGTTTGGGTAATTTAAAGGTTTACTTATTAAGTCTTAAGCTTAATGCTTCTTGTTGTCTGATCACCAATAAGATTGATATGGTAAATCTAAATGAACTAGACATAGGGATTTTAGGTTTCAGCCTTAGACTTAATACCCCACGATCTTCCTTAAGGATAGATAACCCTTTAATAGATTTCCTTACAGGATAGACATATACCTGTTGGGCGGGGTAGCCATAATTGGAACTTAAACTTAATGAATCCAGATAATTTGGTTGACATAGACATATGGTTCAATTGGGTTAAACTGGGTATTTGCTTCTGACCATCGACAAAGGCTTTTGCATAATTTAGTGTTCCAGGTTAGTAAACTGATTTATTACACAAACTAAAAAATCACTCACTTCATCTTTTAAATGATATTAGAATGATTCACAACCCTAGATTTTTGTGTCTTTTGTTATTTTCCTTAGTATTTTCTTTTGTCTTTTTATTTATTTATTATTTAGCAAATCTACAATCAACCAAATCAATCAAACAATCATTCTCTTCTCCCTCAATTAGATATCTGTAAATCAATAGATTCAATAATTAATAACAACAGTAGGAATTAAGTCCTCGTGGGATCGATATTTTTATACTACTTGAACGATACGTGCGCTTGCGTTATACGTGTGTGTTTACGCCGGTCAAGTTTTGGCGCCGTTGCCGGGGACTTATATTTCTGAGTTGTAATTTTGAAGCTATCTAATTTACTTGTATCTAATTTTCTTTATTTTTATCTGTAATTTTTATTTCTTTCTTCTGTTTTCAGGTGATTGAAAAAATGGAACTTTATTGGGAGATTGAGAGATTACGAGCTTTACAAGAAGATACACCCCAAATTTGGGAGCAACAGTCCGGTTTTCTGAGGCCTGTTGTCCAGCCCAACAATTATCACTGGATGCCAGAACCAAACAATTCTACATTTGCTCAACAGAACGAAATGGGAAGATGTAATATGTGATAGTAACCACCCAAGCGATCAATGTATATACCTTTCAGAGTGGCAGAATTTTCAGAATCATTCTAAGTATGAAAAACCATCACATTTTCCATCTTATCCACCATCCATATGCGATTTTCATCAACAAACAGATCCATCAGAGGAAGATCAGTTGTTAAACATGCTTAAAGATATGTTCGAGAAACAAAAGTTGGATGAAATACTTGAAACAAGCCAGAAACAATTTGAAAGTATTCAGAGACAATCAGAATTCATTCAGAGGATGACAGATCAAATGAGACAATTCACAGAAAACCAGGACTACATACCACAAGAACCAGTTTCAGATGACACTGATGAAGCCTTCAAATACCAATCATTTCACAATGACACTTCAACAGAGGAGGAGGCTGAGCAGTATCAACAACCAGATGTATCAGTTCAGGAGCCCGAACCGGCAAAGTCTCAATTTGACTTTTATTATTCAGATTCTGACGAGGATGAAGCTGATCTATTTGTACTAACTGCACCAACAACGGAGGATCAAACATTCAATCCTCAAAATGAAGATCTTGGAGCATGCTTTACCATGATGTTTGATGAAGATCTACCTGAGCCAACCATTCCAGTCATATCAGAGGATAAAAACCTAATGTCAGAAACATCATTACACCCTCAGGTTGACAATTTTGAAGCATGTATTTCACAGATGACGGATGAAAATTAATATAAAAAAATTTAAAATACATCTGTGAAGAAAAGGTGGAGCAAGAAGCAGAGCAAATGGAGGAGCAAATGTCTGACCTTAATAAAGATCCAGAGCATTCAGGAGAAAACATCGCTGTTTTGGGGAGTACAAATCAAAGAAATCACCCAGAAGCTTGACAGAATGGAATTTCCATTCCAAGTCAAGCACCATATAAGACCTCCTGATTTTCTTTCTTTCTTTGCAGGAACCACTGGAACAACAAGGAGCAAAAAGGTAGCACGAGAACTGAATGGGACAAAACTATTTTTGCCACCTTACCGTTGGAAGAGACCCTTCAAAAGCAACGCTCACGGGATTGTTTTTGATCGAACATCTAAAACGACATTGAAACCTCCTTAACAGATGAATTTCAGTCACGTCTGGCTGAAGACGAAAAATTTAGCGCTAGCAGGGAGGCAACCCATGCAATTTGTTGTAATTTATTTTGTGTCAACTTTTTAATTTTGTGTGTTATTTTTTGTAGGGAAAAGCACAAACGAAGCATTTTAAGACATAAGGAATTGTGTTTGACAATCAAAGATGAGAAATAATTCATTAGCAATGGCTGAATAAGGAATGAAATCTTGAGACACATCCTAATGAATTTATACTGAGCGAGTGGCGTATTGCATACACAATTCCGTTGCCTTAAATATTGCTTTGATTCGCTTTTCTATTGTAATTATCTTTATTTTCGTAGAGAGGATCCAGACTTTTTGACCTTTCACGATCTCTTTTGTTGTTTAGCTAAAAATCGTCATTTGGAAGATATTAGTGCTATTATTACTCACCCTTTTTCAGGTACTATAAATTCAGCCCGTCATTGCACTTTTCAAGGCATCCAGAGTTGAAAAAAGAAATACAAAAAAAATATGGAAGCCGCTTCAAGAAGACGAGTTGAAAACATTTGTGTGTTTTGCGGTAGTACTGTTGGTACTAAACCACAATACATAGAAGCAGCACAGGAATTGGGACGAGTCTTAGCTGCAAGGAATATGCACTTAATATATGGCGGAGGCAATCTCGAACTTATGGGGATCGTTTCAAAGGCTGTACAGGAAGGAGGCAGTCATGTTTTGGGAATCATCCCAAAACCCTTGGCAGAGGCAAATCTTATTGGATCATCAAACGGAGAGGAACTGATCGTGCCAGGTATGTCTGAACGACTGGTAGAAATGATTAACCGTGCTGATGCTTTTATCGCTTTGCCAGGTGGCTTGGGCACATTGGAAGAAATTTTTATAGTTCTATCTTGGGCGAACCTGAATATACACCAGAAACCGCTTGGACTTTAATGTTGATGGATTTTATGATTTTCTTTGTGTGTTTCTTGATGATGCTCGGAGAAATGGGTTCGTGTCAAAACCTATAAAAGAACTCCTCTTCACTGCCAGAACTGCTCCGATCTAATAGACCAACTCATAGCCTATGAACCACAAGTTGACCCTATCCTTTCAAAGATAAATTGGTCCGATGACGATCGTGGTAAGAGGCGTCGAATTAATCTGGATCTTAACCTTTAATTTCCTGTAGATTTCAGCTAACCAGGTACGACCTTCTTAACTCTCATTTTACTATTTAAGACATTGGGGACAATGTCTCATTTAGGTTTGGGGGAGGAAATTAGTTGATCAGTACCTTGTTTTTTTTTTTTTTAGTTTGTGTGTTATTTTTATTTTTAGTCCAAATTTTTTCGAAAAATACAAAAAATTGAAAATTTTTCAAAAATTACAAAAATATTTGTGTTTTTAATTTGACCAAAAAGGTGAAATTGGTAAAAGATAGCTGAGTAAGGAGTTTCCACTCCTGAGACGTATCTCAACCTAATTCGAAACAAGTTAATTTTTGTTTATTTCATTTTGAATTATTTAATTTGTAAATGCTCCTTAAAACGACTAAAATGAATCTTCATATGTTCAGTTGACAGATATAATCAACATATATAGTAACATACAGACATGAGCTAAAATTGAAAAGTTTGTAATATTCAGTGCTCTAGTTTAATTGGAGGAAACATCTCAAAAAGCAGTGGAGTAAAAAAAAAAAAAAAAATATTTCGATTTACAAAAATAAAGTATCTAAGATCCGAGTTATTAAGTCTGTAAGGGTGTTTTAACATCTAGTGCCCTAAAACCAACTGGTTTGGGAGTCATTGGCCCAAAGCTCGCTACATGGATCAAAGATGCTGCAAATATATATATATCTGAAGTCTGGGTAATTAAGTCCGTAGGGGTGTCTTAACACCTGGTGCCCTAAAGCCAACTGGTTTGGGAGCCACCGACTCAAAGCTCGCTACATAGACGAAAGGTATTGTATATAAATAAAAAGTCAAAATTCAGAAAAATCAAAGAAAAAATCAGAAAAATGAGAAAAATTATTCCATTGCTGCCAAAAGGTGTGAAATCTGATAGAACTTTAGGACAAAAATATTACTCTCTTATCAACTGCACTTATGACTGTTGTGGGCAAAAATGAGTTGATTAATATTTTGTTGGCTGTGTATATGAAGAATGGTAAAAATAATCGGAGAATTTACTTATTTAGTAATTTAGAATAAAACAAAACAACTAGTAACTTGGAGTAGAAGTTTCACCTGATTAGTCACTAACTTCTTTATTCTCTTTTCTCTTGTCTTTTTACTTTTGTGTGCATTAGTTTTATTATCTTTTTACTTTTGTAAAACGTTTGTGGGTATCGTTGCTGTAAGCCCTCACGAGACTATAACTCGTCCACTAGGGACACCTAGGGGTTTAAAGGCTTGTTGCATACGCTAAATGCAACCGTGATCCCTACGAAAGTGGCTTAGTTTAATTTTATTTTTATTTTGTTGTTTTGTTCGAGGACTAGCAAAATTTTAGGTTTGGGGGTGTGATGAGCGGAAAATATATCAATATTTACCGCCCCTTTTACTTAATATTTTGTTTAGTTTCTCGGGTTTGATGAACGTTTTGATGTGTTTTAGTTTATTTTGCAGATAAAATAATATTGGGACTTAATGAAATCATTTAGGACGAAATGTGGATCAAATAAGGGCAATTATTGGACTTGATATATTAATTTTGGAGATTCGAAACTTGAAAGGGCGTTTTTGACGAAGTGCAGTTTTGGAAATTCCAGTTTTGCGCATCTGTCGTATTTTGGGCATAACTGTTTACTCAGATATCGGATTGAGCTGATTCAAGTTCCAGATTAAAGAGGACTCAAAGATCTACAACTTTGAAAGAGAAAATATTTTCGAATTCTGATGCGTTCATGACCGAAATTGATGAACTATCCAGAAGTGTGTGGTGTGTAATTATTAAAAGTCATTATCAATCATTTTCAAAGCAAAATATTAATTAATAAATAATTAATAAAAATTATCAAATCACCACTCAACAAGATAAGCAATTAGTGGAGCAATTATGGATTTGGTGGAGTAATTAGTGGAGAAATTAATAATGGACTTGGTGGAGAATTTGATGGATGATTTGATGGAGGCAAAATTTTGCCTATAAATACCAAGCCATTTCATTTGTAAAATTCATACTTTCTTCTTTGAAATTCTTAATGAATAAATAAGAAGATTGTATCTAGTTTAGTTATTTATAGTTTTTAGTAATTAATTTTCACTTTCGCACTTTCTTTTCTTTACTTTTCAGTTTTTACTTTCCGCAATTTACTTTTACGCACAACATTTTCTTTCTTTACTTTTGCAGTTTTTATTTTTCAAGCAATGAGGAGGTAATTCCCCTTTGCTGGGGTGAAAGGTAAAACTTTTATTATTAATATTTAGATTAATCTCCCTTAATTATAATATATAAACTAGTTAAAACCGGACTTAACGAGGATACCGCCATATTGGTCGGTTGGTAATTATTTAAATTGGTTTTAACCTGACTAAATATGGATACCGCCTGATTGGTCGGTTGGTAATTAATTATTAATTTGACTTAATCAGAATACCGTCTGTATGGATGGTTGGTAATTATCACGCAAAGTTAATATATTATATTAAGGGAGATATCTAAAATAGTAGTAATAAAAGTTGATCCTCTAACCCCAGCATTTCTTTTATTGTACTTTTACTTTATTTACTTTTAGCAATTTACTTTCAATAATTTTCTTTTAATTTTTTTTACTTTTTACTTTTCACTTTTTTTACTTTTCAGCAATTTACTTTTCAGCAATTTACTTTTCAATATTTAATTTTCAGTATTTACTTTATGTCTTTTATTTTATTTAAGTTTTTACTACCAGTAAATATGTGTCGTAACTAAGCCAGTTAACTGGGGTTGTGATGAATTTTAATATCACCGGTTTATAAGGGATTATTTTATAGTTTGGGTAATTTAAAGGTTTACTTATTAAGTCTTAAGCTTAATGCTTCTTGTTGTCTGATCACCAATAAGATTGATATGGTAAATCTAAAATGAACTATACATAGGGATTTTAGGTTTCAGCCTTAGACTTAATACCCCCCACGATCTTCCTTAAGGATAGATAACCCTTTAATAGATTTCCTTACAGGATAGACATATACCTGTTGGGCGGGGGTAGCCATAATTGGAACTTAAACTTAATGAATCCAGATAATTTGGTTGACATAGACATATGGTTCAATTGGGTTAAACTGGGTATTTGCTTCTGACCATCGACAGAGGCTTTTGCATAATTTCGTGTTCCAGGTTAGTAAACTGATTTATTACACAAACATAAAATAATCACTTCATCTTTTAAATGATATTAGAATGATTCACAACCCTAGATTTTTGTGTCTTTTGTTATTTTCCTTAGTTTTCTTTTGTCTTTTTATTTATTTATTTATTTAGCAAATCTACATCAACCAAATCAATCAAACAATCATTCTCTTCTCTCTCAATTAGATATCTGTAAATCAATAGATTCAATAATTAATAACAACAGTAGGAATTAAGTCCTCGTGGGATCGATATTTTTATACTACTTGAACGATACGTGCGCTTGCGTTATACGTGTGTGTTTACGCCGGTCAATATATAAATGATAAAAGGTCATTATGATTAGTTCCAGATTGAGATGATATGAGACAGTATCAATTCACGAAGGTTTAATCATTAAATATCCCTAGTCGTAGTATTATCGAGATTGGACATCGATAATGCTGAATAGACTAGTATTACACTTGTGCGCGTTGTGGGAGCATAACCGCATAGTTCTCATATATTTAAGTATTGGATACTTATGCAATTGTAATAGGAGGTTGTGTTTACCGATGGTACGGAAACAGCTTCGCTCTGGATAGACCCCTCAGAATTCCACTAGTAGTATGACTATGTGTCTATGGAAGTCCGAATCAAGGTAGGTCAATTTGGTCTTAACTTGAGACTTGCACCGCTAATACTTGCGACAATCAATATACTTTGGTTTTGGTCGTCCAGGTTTTTATCGGTTCTGTGTATGCCTCTTCTGAGTATATTGAGAATTGTAGTGTATTGGGTGTGATGTCGAGATGGAAGTATCACTTCAGTCATTTGGAGATGATAGTCACGTAAGATACGGAACTGGTGCTCTTATATGATGTAGCTATCGGGATTATATGACTGGGTCATGTTTATCCGATTATAGAGACTAGTTACCATAGATCCGACATATGCTTCGTACGGGGCAGACATAATTCCAGCCCCAGGCCTTGCATGTGACGTCCGATACTGGATCGCAATACGCAATACTACATATACTACGCCTGATACAGATTACATATTCATTTAAGAATATTTCTGGAGAATTAGGTAGGCACGGTGCTTTGCTAGAAGCCAACCATGTCTTGTAAATCGGTAAAAACATAGTACTAGGTACGTACGTGTTCGGATAGCCCGACGACCGGATTTACTGCCAACATATCCGGGGATCTCATGGGTCGCTTCCCGAAGATTCACCGATGACGTATGACTCGCACATTATTAATCTGGGATTAATTAGTAGAGAGAGAAAATTAATCTAGGATTAATTATAGAGATATTTTATCTGGGATAAAATACTATTTAAAGAGAGAGAACGATTAATTTGGAATTAATCGATAAAATAATATATTCGATTTATTATACGAAATTGGATTTCGACGCGGAATTAAAATTAGATTTTATTTCGGGCGAACGAGTTAATTTAGAATTAATTCGTTAGCGACGTGAATAGTAATTTTGCTAGGCATAATTATTTAATTAAATTTGATTTAATTACGTCGCAAACGGAAAATTCGTTAATTCAGAATTAGCGAACCAGAGCCCGGGAGTGTTTGCGGGCCCACTCGCATTTCGAATCAAGTGCGGCCCACAAGTCACATCACGCGTCACATCATTAGTCATTCTTGTGATGGAAGTCACATCACTTTGAGTGATGTGATGGTTGTCACTTGTGATTTATGGTGGTGGTTGGAAGACTTTAAAAGCCTTGTAACATTTTTGGAAAGTGGGATTTTGGTAAATGGTTATTTGATTTTTGAAAATCAAAAACACAACACACTTTGACAACTTCCTCTCTCTCTCCCCCTCTCCATTCGGCCTTGGGCCATTTTCTTTCCTCTCAATTTCTCTCAATGCCGAGAGCATGAAGAAGCTTTAGGAAGAATTTGTGGCAAATTTTTCCAAGTGCTAGCACACTAAAGAGTCATCCAAAGGTGATAGGGAAACAAACCCTTGAGTATGGAATCCTTACTCAAAGCTTGGAGCTTGAAGAACACAAATGGAGCACAAATGGATGCCAAAGCCGAGAGCTTCAAGGATGGTGCAAGGAAAATTTTTTGTGTTCGACGCATCGCAAATCCGATCAAAGTGAGTATTTCCGCAACTTAACTTTGTTGTATTCACACGTTTAAATGCTTAAATTGATCTTGGTTTGACCTAGAAAACCCAACAGTTGATTCCTCAGAGAGATGGTTACATGAACTAATTTACTCAAACAAAACGGAAGTAATAACTAAAATAAAGAAAACGAATAAATTGATAATTAAAGTAAAGATAAATAAAATAATGAAAAGATAATAATAGAATCAACAGAGATAATCAGCAAAGCGTCGGAAATCCCTCTTGCATCAAACTCATATATTTAGTTATTAATTCATGTTATTACTCAGTTGAGGGTTTCACATCCCAAACCAACAACCGGAAAATATTCAATTCTACGTATGTTAAATTCTAAGGTAATTAATGATTATTTTCTCAATGTTAACAACACACAAAAGTCATCGTTACGAGTTATCTAATGTCGACAATATACCCTTAGGCAATACTGCAGCAGAAGACCAACACATAAAACAACTTTTACCACTCACAACTGAGTTCGCAAACCACACATAAAATAAGCATGACTGGATCTATATGGGATTTGAAAAAACACAATTTATGAGCTAATAAATCGAAAGATAATAAACATTAATTATATTAAATGTTAAAAGGTTCTTTAAGAATCAAAAACTTAAACATAGAAATTCAAATACAAGAGTTCATCCTTAGCTTTGCTTTAGGAGATTAGTTTTACATGCTGAATGAAGAAACAATGTCGACGGATCAGAGAGACATCGTGTAATGCACTAATTCTCTTCTCGGCACTGCTTCTTCTTCCTTCTTTATTCTCGGCACTCCTTGCGTTTTTTACTTCACTCGGTAGCTTCTATTTTTTATTTCTTGTGCTGCCTCTCTATTCACGCACAGCAGCCGGCTTTTTCTTTTATAATAAACAAATCTTGAATCCTAATATGATTCGATGGGCTCATGCAACATGGTTCTCTCCAAAGTCAAAGATGTTTCTCTTTTAATTTTGTAAAGTCAACAATTGTGGCTCTCTCTACACTTTCTTTATTTTCACGCCACTTTCATGGCTTTTAGTAGTAAGAGGGCCCATGTGTGCAAGCCTTTGTTGACTAGTCAACGTTGAGTCTTCCTTTCTCCAAAATTCATTCTTTTCACGCCACTTCTTTGTAACATAATGGTCCACTTTGCTATTTTATTCTTTGATTTGGTCAACTATCTTCAATTATGGCTTCTCTTTCCATTATTCAATTCCTACAATAACAAGAAATAATTAAATAACAAATACTTTTAAAATTAGAATAATGATAAAAATTATATAATAAAATATAAGATATATTACTAAATATTTAACAATAAACCCGAATAAGTGATGTTTAAAGTACATTTTCATGCACTTATCACCTACTATTAACTTTATCACTTAAAGTTGTTTTGTTAATATGTGATAATTGAAAATAATTTAGTTAACTTAAATATATAATAACCAAGTTTATAATTTTAGTTAAAAATTTGTTCATTATATGATTAGTTCCTAAGTTAATTTAATAACTAATGACTAAATTACAGATTCCAAATTACAAGAATCATGTGTGTTAAATAATTTTTAGGTACTTATACAACGTATAAATACTAAAATAATACTATAATAATTTTTATTTTATTTTATTTTACTTTATTTGTATACTATGGGTGGTTGAATTTAACTATTTAATTCTCTTTTGTCAAGTGATATGAAAAAATAATCATACACAAAGATTTTTCCTTCTTTCATATTTTTTTTTGTCAAAGCATGTTCTTTTAAAATCATGCAAAAATCATATTTACAGTACAAAGATTACAATACGTTCTTAAAATTGTAGGGATGTTGTGTGTTATTATCAATTTTAACATGCATAATTCAAACAAAATAATAAATAACAACCTGCAATCTACCTAATCAAATAAAAAAAAAACACAAAAACTTATAAGAACCTGAAAAAATTATTTTGTTAAAGATGAAGATCTGAAACCAATTCGAGTAGTCTCCATCTTTAAGAGCTTATTAGCCTCACCTTGGTGCTCTTTACGAATCTCTTGGCTAATGTCCTCCCAGGATACTTAGCCGTTGCTTATAAAAAAAAAATATGCACTCCTTTCTTCAAGAACACGAACTTGTAAATGTTGAAAATTCTCTAAACTATACATTTTTCTTTTAATGTCTAAGGACTAATGAAAAGAATGAATGGATGAAAATGAGAACCTAAGGACTTATTTTCAGACATGGAGGGTTACCTTTGTAAAAACACGTTTAACATAAAAAATGTAATCCTTTAAGAGTTATACCACTTCAAGAAATTCTTTCATATTAAAAGCTATGTCCAATCTTATTAAAGGATTATATCATTTTATTCTAAGGGACATATCCTTATAAATTATGTCTTTATATATAATTTAAAAAAATTAGAGAATTTCCTACAAAAAGGAAAGTAATGGTTTTGTTCTTTTAGGAAAATAATTGCTAAGAAGATGAATAATAATTTCTTCAATATATTTGGCCTTGAAACCAAGCTTAAAACAACCTAAACACTAAACTATGTATATCAAACTAGCCATTGAGAGTTAAGGATAGTTTATGGCATTGATAATTTCCTAAAACAAAATTTCAAGAGTTGAATTTTGTTGGAAATTTTTGTTACCAATATTGAGAAACGTAGCCAATTCTTAGTTGCCAATATTTGTTCAAGAGTAAAACTTATGGTGGTGGTAAGCTTGGAGCATAGTACTAAAGTTTGGTGGAGAAAACTTGGAGATGGGTATCAATTATTGTTCCATGATACGAGTTATTCATCTGAATTGCAAAGGTTTTAAAAATCGATTTCGTCTGCAATTACATTATCGTAACATAAATGCCAAATTCAAGATAAAATAAATATCAGGATACGATCCTATATATTTCTACAACACGCTTTTATTTACATTTTTTTAATTTTAATTTTAATTTCAAGTTTATGTTTATGTTTTTGTTTCTTTTATTTGATTTAGGCATGCACGAATGCTAATAAAAAATTTTGAATTTTCTTAATTCGATTCTAATTTTCAAATTTTACAATTAATTTATTAGAAAAAAATTCCGAAATTATTAAATATGGCACTAAAGGGGGACATTCAATCAAAAAAAAATGAGGACATGATTGAATATCGACTCGAAAAAATTAAGCCAAAAATACCAAATACAAATAGATTACCTTTTTAAATTCTTGATAAAATACATATTTTTTCTCGAATCTTCTTACCTAATGGTACGAAATAATAGTATACAGACTAACTAGATACACGAATGTTGGGAGAAAAATAAAAAATATATTTTAATTTTTTAATAGTATCAAAACAAGTAAAATTACCCTGATCTCCTTAGATTAAGGAGAAATTATTATTGGATTATATAGTAGTATATATAAGATATATAGATATAGATTGATATAGATTGAGATACAAATAAAAATGGAGTTTCCCTATAGCACAATACATAATTTTAAAATTTTAAAAATTTAGGATAATTATTAATTAAATAATAATAGGGAGATTTCTAAAAATATAGTCTTTTTAAAATAAGACATTCGAAACATATTTTATAATAATTAATCGAGTAGTTTTGGTCATTTGATATTATAACCACAAACTAAAACATTGTCCAATACGATGTAAACAAATGGATTATTCGAAAATCATTATCTCTTAAACGAGAAAATCTACAATATATCAGAGGTACCACATCATTCGTGCAATAATCTAATCATTCATTGTCATGTGTGTTAAAATATTAAAAATAACTAAAAAGATGGATATTAAATCATATATATCGTTTACTAATTTGTTGGTGATATCACGTCACTCACGTCTCCGTTGCACCAAAGAATCACTCATCTTAAACAGAGGTCAAGTAATCAATTCTACTAAAGACATTGAGAGCAATCAAGCATCTTCGTTAGTTCCATTCACAAGTGACCTAAATCAAATCAGACCAAATAAAAGTCTTTTTTTTTGTTAGATATGAGTTAATTGTATAGATCTTTTAATGTCGTTATACTTTATCTGAAATCATTATTTTATTAAATTCAATAAAATTTAAATAATGTGAAAGTAATATGCAATAATTCTCAGAGGATAATTTAGTTAGCTTAACTCTTACAGTGGAAGCAAGAGGTCATATGTTCAAATCTTAGGGATAGTGAATTTGGAGTTTGGATCGGATATGGTGCAATTGATAAAAATGAGACGTGGACGTTCATTAATTTTAAAAAATAAAAATAATGAGTAGTAAATTAAGTAAAGAAAGAAAACAAATTTAATTATAGGTCAATAATTTATCTACATCGATTCTACAACCTAAGTTTTATTAACGGTAATAATTAGGGTTACAAGGCATATTCAAATAGAAAACCCTAAGAGTACCCATATTTTTAATAACCTCAAAGCTCTCCATAATTGTACCACGAGAGCTTTGTGTTATAGTTGGTGCTCTAAGCGCCAATTTCTTATATATTTCCATGTAAATACTTTTATATATATATATTTATTAATAAAATAAAATAGACAGTTTCTGTAATATAAATTCTTTATTATATGGTAAAGATGTAAATGACCAAGAGTGATTGGTTATGATACAATTACAAAAGCGTTGCAACTGACATTGAGCGGTATCATAACAATATCATTCTTTAACTGTTCCTGGTCGAGGTTTACAATTACTTGGTCAATAAATAAACCTGTTGAGACCAGTACGTTTCGTATATTGGAATGTTGGATTCTAATGGTTTCTCATGAACCATGAGTCTCGGGAGACTCGTATAGATACATAGGTGTTTATATCGAATAAATACTGAATGAACTCGCCGAAGATTCTTAATAGATAGTACACCAACGTCAATAAGAATCTTCTTTGTTGAAGGGACTGTGTGTATCAAGATAGGATCCGTCAGTTTTGTGTACAGAGCATAGGTATCCATTTTGGGATTAGCGATCTGTTAAATCCATAGGCCCGTGGTACACTGTAGAAATCAGTTCTAAGTGTTATTTAAGAGATTGCTAATAGAATCGTCGACGGGATTATACCTAAAGAGATTTGCGTTTATATCTATATCTCTGGAATAATGTGGATACCTATGACGGAAGGATTATACGTATGCAGTGACCTCGACCTGTATGATTTAGAGATTTTATCTGTGTTCGTCATAATTTATGGGTGGGTAGATTATGGACATGAAATTGGATTTCGTGACGGATATGCCTGAACCTAGAGAGTCTAACTAATGAGATATACTCGTTGGGCAATAGGGCAACTTTTATAAATAATACTGATTATTTATAAGTTGTTTAACGGTTAAATGAAGATACATACTTTTGGCCATTTATTAAATGTCAAATTGTAATATTTGACATTTATAATTTATATCTGTAGTTTGATTATTTAATGTAAATATGATACATATATTTTGAGATATTTGTATTTAATTATTATTTATTCAATTGTTGAATAATTAAATTAATTAAATATTTAAAATCTTTATTACTTATTTAGATAAATTAAATGGCTTATTTTAATTAGAAATCGTTGCCAATTTTGATTGGTTACATTTGGGATGATTTAATTTGATATATATGGATAAACATCAAATTGTTGGATGTTTTATAACCACATATATTTATTAAATTAATTTCCAATTAATTAAACAAAATAGAAAAATGTGATTAATATTTTTCCATCAAATTTCGGTAATTGTGGGAAATATATAAACCCATTTTTTGATTTTTTTTTATAATTCTACAAACCCTAAAAATCAAATACAAAGAGAAGAAAAAGAGAAAGAAGGAAAAAGGAAGAAAAACCTTTGAAATCAAGCATTTTTGTAAGTTTTTCTTACTTTTCCTTTAATGAAAAATGTTTCTAGCATACTAGGCTTTAATATAATTAGCTTAGTTTCTTCTCTACTCTTTCATGAATGTGATTTGATGATTTGGGGTTTGAATGAAAGATGGAAGCATGTATAATTACTTAGATTGCTTAAATTAGCCCATTAAGCTTTCTTTTGCCATTTTAATGGCAAGTTGCCATTCTAGAGTCTATTAGCCACTCATGTTAGACCTAGAATTTTTCTTGAGGTATTTCATGTTGGTGAGACTCAATTGGTGTTGTAAGAATTGAATTAAAGCTTTGAATTGGATTAATTTGGTATTAATTGGTTAATTTATGAAATTATTAAAATTAGGGTTTTGAACCTTCACCAAATTTGGGGATTTTCATATATGTGATGAGTTTTGATATATGTATTTGATGTATATTAAATTTGGGAATTTTTGGATTTGATCTTGGCATGTGTTTAACAAAAATGACCAAATTATAAATTCTTGAAAATTGAGGGACCATTTGGTAATTAGGGAAAAATTTGTGACTTTAAATTGAAAAATGAATTTTCATGTATTAGACATGAATAAATCATTTTGGAATTGATTTAGAATCAATTAGAATTGTATTTGACAATTATCGACTAAAATGATTAAAATTCAAAGTTTTGGGGAAAAATGGTAAATTCTGAAAAATCTGATTTTTGGGTAAAAATTTCAGTTTTTGAGTATTGAGCAATTGAAATAAATTAGTTTATTTTAATTGCCCAAGAAAAATATTTGAAATCGGAAAATTTTGATTTTCCGCGGTCCGCTGCGTTTACCCGAATTACCGCCCAAAATCGCAACAAAATGGTATCAGAGCAGGTCTGAACCTCGACATATGATATGAATACGCCTTTAAATTTATTGTTTAATTATGTTCTTACATGATACATGCTTGTATTTATTTAATTAGATTAAATTAAATACGTTTCATCTTTGCGCAAAATCCCTATTTTAATAAGGTTTTGTAAGTAGTATGTATTGGATACATATTTCTTGGTCCGTCTTGTCAATACTGTTTATAGATATATGTTCTATGGCTACATCGAGATCATGCCAAAGCTGTGAGGGTGTAGTTGATAGAAATTTATCCATACCGGATGTATATATGATACTAGATAAATTCAAGTGAAAGCAGAAATCCTGAACGTGCCAAATGTGTCAGGACTACGCAAGTATCTTGAATTTTTCATTGACAAGTTTAACCTTGGTACGCCTCCTTGTGAACATGCCAAAGCTGTCACAATGAGAAACGACCAGGACCGGAACCCAGGAGTCACTATTGAGTGATTGACAATGTGTTGTCTACTTAATGAATATACGTAGGCGAGATCGTGCCAAAGCTGTGAGCTGAAATATATTCATGGGATCCACCTTTTTCTATTAAATTTAATTTGATTAATTGTACGATTGCATTCTATTTGGGGATTATAGTATTGCATGTTATAGTGGGAGGGTCATTTTTAGATTAAAAATCCATGATCTATTTATGCTTTGTTTGATTTATATTATTATGAAACTGTTATGTCTACTAACCGTTTTTCGCTATCTATATGATAGATTTACGATGGCCGCACTTGCTCCTAATCCTTTTGCCCGTATACTTGATACGAACAAGCTTAAGGGCACCGAAAACTTCACAGATTGGGATATGGATCTGAGAATTATTCTTGGTTCCGAACAAATAGAATATGTGTTGGAAGGTCCGTTGCCACTGGCCATAGCACATGATGCTACACCAGAGGAACATGAGACTCTCCAAAAATGGAGAGATGATGAAAAATATGTCAAATCATACATTCGTAGTTCCTTGGCACCGGAGCTTAAGAGGCAATATTTTGGATTGTCGTATGCATATATTATGATGACGCGGTTACGAGAATCCTTTATGAACCAAGAATGTGTTATTGGGTCTCTAAGATCAATCCCAAGATCATTTAAGCATAATAGAAGTGTGAATACGCAAAGAAGTTTGCGGAATAACTTACATTGCTTGGCTAGGTAGGATGTGTAGACAACAAAAAATGGCCTCCTTTGAAGTTGCTCCAATCTCTCATTTGAATGTATTTTGCTCCAAGCTTGGTGAATGATATTCCAAACTCAATGGATGTTTCCCTATCACCTTAGAATGACTCTTTATGTGTGCTAGCACTTGGAAAATTTTGCAACAAAACTTCCCATTGTGTTCTTTGTAATTCTCGGCCAAGCCAAGAAGAAGAGAGAGAGTGTGCTTTTGGCGTGAAAGAGATGAAGAAGAGTGATGTGTGAGATGAGTGGATGGGTTACCAAATATTTGATTTTCAAAAATCAATAAAATAACATTTACCAAATCTAAGTTAGTAAAGGTCACTCATTTCAATCACACTTGAGTGTTTTAGAAGTCATCACCCAATACCAAATTCCATCAACATAAAGTGATGAGAATGACATGTGATGTGACTTGATGTGGGCCCCACTTTGATTCAAAATCCGAGTGGGCCCGCAAACACGTTTCGGGCTCGGGTTCGTTAATTCCGAATTAACGAATTTCTGTTGCGAATTAATTAATCAAATTTAATAAATAATTATGCATAGCAAAATTACTATTAAAATCGCTCTCGAATTAATTCTAAATTAATTCGTTCGCCCGAATTAAAATCAAATTTTAATTCTGTTATGAAATCTAATTTCATATAATATATCGAATATATTATTCAATCGATTAATTCTGAATTAATCGTTATCTCTCTTTTAATTGAATTTTATCCCAGATAAATTCTCGCCATAATTAATCCTAGATTAATTTTCTCTCTCTTCTAATTAATCCCAGATTAATTATGTTCGAGTCATACGTCATCGGTGAATCTTCAGGAAGTGACCCATGAGATCCCTGGATATGTTGGCAGTAAATCCGGTTGTAGGACTATCCGAATACGTGCGTACCCGGTATCATATTTTTATCGATTTACAAGACATGGTTGGCTTCTAGCAAAGTGTCGTGCCTCCCCAATTCTCCAGAAATATTCTTTAAGGAATATATTATATTTTTCAGGCGTAGTATACGTAGTATTGCATATTACGATCCAGTATCAGATGTCACATGCTAGGCATGGGGCTGGAATAGTGTCTGCCCCGTACAAAACATATATCGGATCACTAGCAACTAGTCTCTTTAATCGGACAATCATGACCTTGTCTAATTATCCCGATGGTTGCAACACATTAGAGTACCAGTTCTATATCTCTGCGTGATCATCATCTCCATATGACTGAAGTGATACTTCCTTCTTGACATCACACCCAATATACTACGATTCTCAATAAACCCAGAAGAGGCATACACAGAACCTGTTAAAGTCACAGACGACCAAAATCTAAGCGTATTGATTGTCGTAAGTACTAGCGATGCAAGTCTCAGGTTAAGACCAAATACACCTACCCTGATTTGGATACCCATAAACACATATCCATACTACCAATGGGATTCCGAGGGGTCTATCCAAAGCGAAGCTGTTTCCGTACCATCGGTAAACACAACCTCATATCACACTTGCATAAGTATCCAATACTTAAATATATGAGAACTATGTTGTTACGCTTCCATAACATGCACAAGTGCAATACTAGTCTATTCTGCATTATCGATGTCCAGTCTCGATAATACTACGACTAGGGATATTTAATGATGTACAAAAACCAAATGTCTTTTACAAATAGTGAAGTTATGGGTCTTAATTGTCCAACAATGCCTATAGCCAGTCACTCAAGTATCTAACACCTGAACTATGTACATGTCGGTCAAACTTTTGCTGAGGAATAGATTTCGTCAGCAGATCTGCAATGTTGTCATCTGATGCGACCTTCTCGATCTTCACATCGCTACGATGTATGATCTTACGAATCAGATGGAAACGTCGAAGAACATGCTTGGATCGTTGATGAGACCGCAGTTCCTTAGCCTGCGCTATAGCCCCGTTATTGTCACAATATAATGGAACAGGCTCAGCTGCTAACGGAACTACTCCTAATCCAATTAGAAATTTACGGATCCAAACTGCCTCTTTTGCTGCTTCAGCTGCAGCAATATATTCTGCTTCTGTTATTGAATCGGCAACAGTCTCTTGCTTGGAAGATTTCCAGCTTACTGCTCCGTTGTTCAAACAAAATATGTACCATAATTGCGACTTACAGTCGTCTTTATCGGTTTGGAAACTTGCATCGGTAAACCTAATTACCTCAAGTTCTCCATCTCCATAGATTAAGAAAGCATCCTTATTTTGTCTAAGATACTTAAGTATATTCTTAACCGCCATCCAGTGACCATCACCTGGATCGGCCTGATAGCGACTATACTTGCTCAAAGCATACGAGACATCAGGTCACGTACATATCATGGCATACATGATCGATCCGACTACCGAGGCGAACGGTATCTGACTCATGTTGTCTCTCTCATCTTGAGTTTTAGGATACATGTCCTTAGATAGAGTGACGCCATGTGACACTGGCAACAGTCCCATCTTGGACTAATCCATGTTGAATCTCTTCAACACTTTATCAATGTACGTGCTCTGGGAGAGTCCAAGCAGCTTTCTAAATCTATCCCGGTAGATCTTTATTCCTAGAATAAAGGCTGCTTCTCCCAGATCCTTCATGGATAATTTTAATGAAAGCCAAGCTTTCACCGATTGTAGCATGGGAATGTCATTGCCAATAAGTAATACATCATCAACGTAAAGGAAATGAATGTCAGTGCGCTCCCACTAACCTTCTTATATACACAAGGATCATCCTCGTTTTGAATGAAATCATATTCTTTCATGATCTCATCAAAACGTTGGTTCCAAGAACGCGATGCTTGCTTCAATCCATAAATGGAAGATTTAACTTGCAAACCTTGTATGCATGTTCCGGTACGACAAAACTGTCAGGCTGTTGCATATAAACATCCTCTAAAAGTTTCTGTTAAGAAAAGCGATTTTGACATCCATCTGCCATATTTCATAATCGAAATATGCAGCAATAGCAAGCATTATCCGAATGGATTTAATCATGGCAACATGTGAAAAAGTTTCATCATAATCGACACCATGTCGTTGACGATACCCTTTCACTACAAGCCTAGCTTTGTACGTTTTTATGTTGCCATCCATGTCGGTCTTCTTCTTGAAGACCCATTTGCAACCAATAGGCTTTATGCCTTTTGGTGCATCAACTAGTGTCCAAACTTGGTTGGTGTACATGGAATCCATTTCGGACTTCATGGCTTCTTACCATAAAGCGGAGTCGATATCTTGTATCGCTTCCTCATACGTAGTCGTCTCGTTATCCTCAATAAGATTAATATCCACATGAGGTGATATCAGAAACCCATGCCTCTCAGGTTATTTTCTGACTCTCTCTGATCTACGCGGTTCTTGTGTATTCGAAGATTATGGTATAGTCTCATCCTTGATGAACTGTTCATGTTCCGTTAAAGATTCTGTGCCAGGAACAATATCACTTTGATTTTCATCGAGTTATACTTTCCTCCCACTAACCACTGTTTTTAGGAATTCCTTCTCAAGGAAAACTAGAGCAACAAATATTTTGTTCCCTTGTGGGTTGTAGAAGTAATATCTTTTGGTTTCCCTAGGATAACCTACAAATAGACACTTATCCAATTTGGGTTCTAGTTTAGTACCTTCCAAATGTTTAACGTATACCCAGCATCCCCAAATCTTAGGAATGAGAAACCCAATTTCTTTCCAGTCCATATCTCATACGGAGTCTGTTGAACAGACTTTGACGGAACCTTATTCAAAACAAGTATTGCACTATTCAATGCATATCCTTATAAGGAAATAAGTAGCTCACTGCGACTCAGCATCGACCTTACCATGTCCAATAAAGTTCGGTTTCTCCGTTCGGACACATCGTTTAATTGAGGTTTTCCAAGAGTAGTCCACTGTGAAAGAATACCATACTCTTTCAAGTAATTGAGAAACTCATTGCTTAAGTATTCTCCACCACGGTCTGAGCGTAATGTTTTAATACTTTTTCCGGTCTATTTTTCTACTTCGTGTCGAAACTCCTTGATTTTCTCAAAGGTTTTCGACTTGTGTCTCATAAGACACACATAACCATAACGCGATGTATCATCCGTAAAGGTTACGAAGTATTCATATCCACCTCTAGCCTGGCTAAACATTTGCCCACAAACGTCACTATAAATGAGAGCTAACAGTTCGGTGGCACATGCACCTTTATCACTAAAAGGTGTCTTAGGCATTTTGCCTAATAAACAAGATTCACAGACTTCATATGAATTTGGATAAAATCTGTCCAAGTACCCACTCTTCGAAAGTGTGGATATACGAGTCTTGTTAATGTATCCCAGACGAAAATTCCACTTAAGTTTCATCTTTGTTACTTAGTTTAAGCCTTTTGTTTGTTACATTATATGTTTGAGATTGATTTATATTCAAAATATAAGGACCATTATATACATCAGCACTACATATCTCCATATCATTTTTATACATAAAACACCCAATGTTTCTAAATACAAAAGTATACCCACATTGGGCTAATAAAGATACAGATATAATATTCTAGTCAAACTAGTTACATAATAATAGTCTGAAAGTTTTAGTACATGCCCCGAGGGCAGTTCTAAAATATAAGTCCTAACGGCCAAAACGGTGACTCGAGTCCCATTTCCAAGGCGTAGATCAATCTCCCCTGAGGCGAGTCTCCTGTCAATCTGCAGATCATGTACATCAGTACATATATGAGTACCACAACCAGAATCAAAAATCCAATTTTTAAAACTAGAAGTAGACATGTTTATTTCTATAACAAACATACATGAAGCCGGTGCCTTGTCTGCTTTAATTTCCTTCATGTGCGCCTTGTACTCACGGTAGTCACGCTTCCAGTGACCCCGTTTGCCACATTGCAGGCATACATCTTGGGATTTGTCATTTGCCTTCCCAGAAGACTTTGACGATTTGGCCTTCCCATTCTTCTTCTTCTTCTTCTTTACACCTCCAGTCGCATTTGGCCAAGCCCTCGGAGACTGAGATGTTGAAGCGAAGTGCGCCTCACGCTTTTTACCCTTTAGGAGCTCTTTTTCTGCTTCACTCAGCATTGACATTAACTCTCCAAGAGTATGGTCTTGGTTCATCATATTGTAGTTCATGATGAATCCGCTCCAGCTGTCAGGAAGAGACTGTAAGATCAAATCTATAGAAGTCTCAGCCTCGAAGACTATACCCAGCTATCCCAACTATTCGATGTCAGCAATCATCTGCAACACATGGTGCTCGACAGATATACCTTCTGACATGCGAGCACGAAAGAGCTTCTTCTGCAACTCATACTTCTGTGATCTAAAATTTGATCGATGAAGATCATACAATTTCGCCATCATTTCATAGGGATCCAATCCATTGTTTTGACGACAGAATTGTGGAGTCATTACAGCAAGCATACAGATTGAGCAGTTGAGTTGTCATCGCTATAAGTCTTCTAAAGCTCAAGCTCAACTATCTTCTCAGGTCCGGGCTTAGGCCCAAGAAGTTTTCCTATAGTGTAGAGCAACTTCTCGGATCGCAGGACAATCCTGAGATTCATTTCCCAGTCTGGAAAGTTTGCGCCATTAAAGATATTTTCACCCATGACGATGTCTCTGACGCTGTTCTTTCTTGTCATCTTAATTGCAATAATCAAACTATTCAATTAACGATATATGGGTACAGTCCAACGTTACAAGAAAAATAATAAAATATTAGTCCAACTAATAAATATATAAAATGACAAAATAATTTGAAAATGCGTAATGCCGAGTATTTGAACGAAATTGCAAATTCAATACTGGCCTCCCACTATTTTTCGGCGAGCCTCTAACCCTTTGTTGAGTACTCGGGAAACCTAGTTTCCTAGTGGGCTAGGATCCCGTTAAATAACACACAACCTTGACTTTGGCCAACAAGCTGTATGATATTTAACTAGGTAGATCTCTAAGATCAATTGGATCTCATCCAATTCCTAGATCCGGCATGTGGACCTCCAAGTCCGAAATATATATACAATATATATGCCAATATATCCAATATATTTTCCTAACTTTTTCCTCTGAATCAACTAAGCCTTGGCTTTGGCTCAACAAGCTTAATGATTCCAGTTAAGCGGGACCTATTGACTTTGGAAAGCTTCGTAATCCATGTCGATGAACAAGAAGTGATCTTGACTTTGGCCAACAAATCACAATTTTCCCAAGACATGCGATATGGAACAAAGCTTTCATAATTCAAACACATCCGTGATGGACAAAGGTCTTGACTTTGGCCAACAAACTGTTAGGGATATGCCCTATACCCAACTTGTGGATGGGCTATATGTACATGTATTTGTAATATTTTCATTAATTAATAAAATGACAATTTTTATTATACGTGTCTTACATAACTTATATGAATCATCAACACTGTAATAAAGCCCTTGGAGTAATAAGACAATGGCTTCCATGCCTTATGAGAATCATTAATCTTAAATATTCCTAGTCATAGTTTTGTGAATAATCTGGGCGTTCACAAAGTGGAGAGACTAGCATGATGATATGATCTGCCCTTAAGTGGAGTAGCCGATCTCATAGGCTACTAACGGAGGTCCGTTCGCTTGGTGTATCACATGAATACATGAGTTTCTCGTGTCCATCGAACTGACCGCCGAAAGTTTTCATATGAAGTGTTTATCCCATGTGTCTGTGAGAACTTTCATGTATCGATTATATGACTAGTCCTTACACTTGAGGTCTTTACAATCTTATGTGTGGATCAAATAACTTTGACATTCTCCTTCCCCGGTTCAAAAGATCCGGTCATTAGGGTATGATTGGGTCATTTGTTGAAACACATGAAGTTTGTACAGATACAACAAAGAATCACCACTCTCTCGGATAATATTTTCTTATAAGAGTAGTTTTTCAGTTCTCAGGTTGATATGTGTGATCAGTGCTTGAGACTGTGGCCATAACGGAAGAATCATGTGAGATTCTTGGGTTAGCAAGATTCATGACACTATCAACATCATACCTTTGACAATATGGGTAGACAGATTCCGTACCCTAGGTCAATAGGTGGGGATACAGTGAGGCGAGAGACCGTATCATATGTAAATCACATACATAATGGGTATATATATATTTCCTTCTCATTTGGGGGCCTTGGCATGTTGCTAGATGTCAACCTTGGTCATTGAAATCTAACGACCATCTGATCGGAGGATAATTTATGTTCGATTAAATTATCACGATTCATTTCATGTCCAACTTGAGGGCAACCCAAAAGGTCACACACAACAAAGTCGAAATCAAAGGTTAACAGTGCACAATACATATTTAACAGCACATATGATTGCTATAGGAATTATTCATAAATGGTTCAATGTGTTTAATTATTGAACAGATCATTTATGAGGTTCCATAGTGGCTTAGGGATTGGTGAATGACGATTGGGGCACTTTGGGAATTGGAATTAAAAAAATAAAATAATTTTTTTTTGTTATTTTTGTTACTTATTTTGAATTCCAATTCGGTCCAAATTCTTATTAGGGTTTTATAATCTCATTAAACCACTAAATTAAGATCCAAAGGCTAAGATTAAATTATCTTTTATCCCACATTGGATTCTTAATTAATTTTGTTGTCTTTGGAGCACTATATAAACCCAAAGAATTCTTCACAAATTTTGCACCAAACCTTTCATAGTTTGGGTTTATATAAGTGAGCAACTCTAAAGTTTAAGAGTAAGCCACTGATTTTGAGGATCCTTAAGTCTAATTGACTAGGGGAACCTCGACTTAAAAGTTTTGAGGTATTTGCCTAGGCTAGCACCAAGGGCAAAATACCCGTGCACTCAAGGCGTAGTCTTGCCGTTGAGTTTTGACTTTGGTGTGTGCATCTTTGGAGGCCACACACTTGGGTGGCTCTTTGGAATGTGGAAGAGCTTGCTGAGTTCGAGAAAAGCTTGTAGATTGGAGGGAGGACTGGATGAGTCTATGGTTCAAATAAGTCTTTTTCTATCTTTATTTTAATTAGAGTTCTTATGATAGTTAGCATGTTTAGGTTTATGTTATTTGCATGTTTTATGAGTTTTTATGCTTAGAATATATAGTAACATGCCTAGGCTTGTAAAATAATCAAAACAAATGGGTATTGGGCAAAGGGAAAGCGACATCATAAATTGTAATTTTTATTTTTTTCGCTGCGCACTCGCGGCCGCTTCCCAACATAAACCAATGCCAATCTTGGATCTTGAGAATGAATCACTCAATGGAAGGAAATCGCTTAATACTTGTTGATGGTTTTTTTCGCTAATTGGCAACCAATTAATTATCTTTGATTAGGCCTCATCATACACCCTTAAACATGCATTCTAAAAGCATAATAAGGCGCGATAAGTAAAATAATAATGATATACGGATGTATATCTCACAAATTGTTCCTAGAACAAATCATTTCATTTCCTCTCCCCAGCTAGCACTATTCTAACTTCTACCCAATTACATAATACATTAGAGAAACCTCATTTACATTGAGGGGAATTGGTGAGAAGAAAATTACAAAGAGTCGAGAGATAAAGGCTGGGCACGCAGGTCTAATTTAATAAATTCTAAATTTATTACAACAATTTCCAAAATTTCTCTCACCCTTCTAATATCCATCCGATATATATTATTCATACGATACATCCATGTATTCACACAAAGCATGTTATTCAATCAATCTAATCCAATTAATAAATCTTTGAATTAAGTGATCATCCAATGTTCAAACAACGATTTGATTTGCGCGAGTCCAACTCGTTTAAGAATAAGCACTGAAAGTGCGTATTCTTGAATTATATCGAACTATAATTTTAAATCCAATTTAATTTGTATTCAATACTAATTCTATATTTAATTCCAAATTAAATAATTACACTTTATTAATGTGCCTTTACGACTTAGATTCTAAATCTAATCTTAATGGGTCTCAAAGCCCAATTAACATCCAATATCTATTTAATTAAAGTCTAATGGGCTTTCAATTAATTTCTTAAGGCATGGGCTTTGGCCAATATGGGTCAAACCAAAATGCCAAGGCCCAATAAAGGAATAACCATATTTGCCAAAAAATTAATTTCGGCCCATTAAGCCCAATTAAATTTAAAATGCCCATTTATTATATTTGGACTCAATGGAATGGTTTTAGGCCCAATTTGGATCCAATCCAATTATCCTAAATCAACTTGGCCCAATCAAGCCCATTAGGCCAAAATATAATAATTTTAGCCCAATTCAAAATTAAGACTAATTAATTAAATTCTAATATTCCAAATATAACAATTTATTTAATTAAAGTGTATAGTCATAATTAATTATTAAAATTAACATTTCCAAAATACCAATTTACATAATTAATCATGCTTAAATATATTCAATACATGTCCAACATTATTGAAGCAAAATCAACCTCATTACATGCTCTACATGTCACTGTAATGATGGGATTTTTTATATCAATTATGATTTCAATCCAATTAAATCACAAATCAATATATCTAAGCATTTTAAACACATCTAATGGTCTTAAAAAATCAAAATCACCATGACATAAAGGGCTTCTAACTCTCGGCCAAGGTAAGCAAATATAAGGAAAATTAATCCAATTTATTTTCTCAAATATTAAGATGCATAAATCTAATTTAACATCATCCAAGCTTATCCAAACCATCAATTTGAAGATATCATGCTCAAATCACAAAATCCCAAAAATCAAGATTATAAACCCTAATCAAATTCATGCTTAAATAGGATCTGATACCATTGTTGGGTCTCTAAGATCAATACCAAGATCATTTAAGCATAATAGAAGTGTGAATACGCAAATAAGTTTGCGGAATAACTTACATTGCTTGGATAGGTAGGATGTGAAGACAACAAAAAATTGCCTTATTTGAAGTTGCTCCAAGCTCTCCTTTGAATGTATGTTGTGCTCCAAGCTTGGTGAATGAGATTCCAAACTCAAGGGATGTTTCCCTATCACCTTAGAATGACTCTTTATGTGTGCTAGCACTTGGAAAAATTTACAACAAAACTTCCCCTTGTGTTCTTTGTAATTCTTGGCCAAGCCAAGAAGAAGAGAGGGATAGTGCTTTTGGCGTGAAAGAGATGAAGAAGAGTGATGTGTGAGATGAGTGAATGGGTTACCAAATATTTGATTTTCAAAAAATCAATAAAATAACATTTACCAAATCTAAGTTAGTAAAGGTCACTCATTTCAATCACACTTGAGTGTTTTAGAAGTCATCACAAAATACCAAATTACATCAACATAAAGTGATGAGAATGACATGTGACTTTGATTCAAAATCTGAGTGGGCCCGCAAACACTTTCCGGGCTCGGGTTCGTTAATTTCGAATTAACGAATTTTCGTTGCGAATTAATTAAATCAAATTTAATTAAATAATTATGCCTAGCAAAATTACTATTAAAGTCGCTCTCGAATTAATTCTAAATTAATTCGTTTGCTCGAATTAAAATCCAATTTTAATTTCTTTATGAAATAAAATTTCATATAATATATCGAATATATTATTTAATCGATTAATTCCGAATTAATCGCTCTATCTCTTTTAATTGAATTTTATCCCAGATAAATTCTCGCCGTAATTAATCCTAGATTAATTTTCTCTCTCTTCTAATTAATCCCAGATTAATTTGTTCGAGTCATACGTCATCGGTGAATCTTCGGGAAGCGACCCATGAGATCCTTGGATATGTTGGTAGTAAATCCGGTTGTCGGACTATCGAATACGTGCGTACCTGGTACCATATTTTTACCTTTTTACAAGACATGATTGGCTTCTAGCAAAGCGTCGTGCCTCCCCAATTCTCCAGAAATATTCTTTGAGGGATTTATAATCTTTTTCAGGCCTAGTATATGTAGTATTGCGTATAACGATCCAGTATCGGATGTCACATGCTAGGCCTGGGCTGGAATAGTGTCTGTCCCGTATGAAGCATATATCAGATCACTATCAACTAGTCTTTTTAATCGGATAATCATGACCTTGTCAAATTATCCCGATGGTTGCAACACATTAGAGTACCAGTTCTGTATCCCTGCATGATCATCATCTCCATATGACTGAAGTGATACTTCATTCTTGACATCACACTCAAAACACTACGATTCTCAATAAACCCAGAAGAGGCGTACACAGAACCTGTTAAAGTCCCGGACGACCAAAACCAAAGCATATTGATTGTCGCAAGTACTAGCGATGCAAGTCTCAGGTTAAGACCAAATACACCTGCCCTGATTCGGATTCCCATAGACAATATTCATACTACCAATGGGATTTCGATGGGTCTATCCAGAGCGAAGCTGTTTCCGTACCATCAGTAAACACAACCTCCTATCACACTTTCATAAGTATCAATACTTAAATATATGAGAACTATGATGTTACTCTTCCATAACACGCACAAGTGCAATACTAGTTATTCTGTATTATAGATGTCCAGTCTCAATAATACTCTAGGGATATTTAATGATTAAACCTTTATGGATTGATACTGTCTCGTATCTTATAATCCGGAACTAATCATAAGGTCTTTTATCATTTATATATTTAAGTAATCTAATTACAAAATGATAAAATAGTAATTTCTATTGTCATATAGTTAATTTTTACAAAAAACGCAATGTCTTTTACAAATAGTGACGCTATGGGTCATAATTGTCCAACATGTGTCTCGGTTCATAAGATTGCTATGGAACTGTTCCATGCAAAATTGGAAGAGGGACATGGTGTGAGCCCTTATGTGCTTCATATGACCGATTGATCGAACAGTTAAGATGCTATAATTTCTCTCTTAATGACACTTTAGGACGAAGTGTCATTCTTGGATGTCTGCCGATGTCATATAGCCAATTTGTGATGTATTTCATCATGAATGGGATTAGCTGTTCTTACCAAAAGCTGCATCAGATGCTACTAACGGTAGAGGAAGATTTGAGGAAGGGAGTACCGACTCGCCCTCATAAACCCACTGCTCTTTCCGCTTATTTCCACTCTAAACAGAAAGGGAAGAAGAAGAAGGGTACAAATCTTCCACCACACGGTAAGGTAGCTAAACCCAAGAGAGCTGCCGAATAAAAATGCCACCACTGTTGTAAGATCGGCTATTGGAAAAGGAACTGCCCTGATTACTTGGCCCAGATTCGAAAGGAAAGAACATATATTTCAGGTACTTCTATTTTTCCCATTATTGATATCTTATTATCAATTCACATTTTCAATTCGTTGCAGGTGCTGAAGGAAAGTAGACTGCTAACATCTAGGGAGATGCAATTGCGATTTGGGAGTGGCGACTTTTTGGATGCAGTCGTTGTGGGCTTATGCGAGATTCCCCTGCCCAGTGGGAGCCTCTTGCATGACTTTTTTTTTTATTCTAGGATGTGTTGTGAACATTGTATCGCTCTTTGTATTAGATAATGAGGGCTATAATATAAATATTAAGAATCGTTCTTTGTATTTATATGATAAATATAATGTTCAGATCCTTATTTCTCCAAAAGAGCATGGCCATTACATTTTGCATACCTCATAATATATCTTTAATGTTAGGGAAAATGTATTTAAATGGTTTAATTTTTCAAAATTGGGAATAATATTTCAGGATAGTCCTGGAATTTAATAAGTTACTTTATTTGATAAAATGACATATTAGACCTAAAGCCCGGAGTTAAGCAAATAGTAGAGCATGATCTTTGGAAGATTCATGTGATGATAACTTAAGTGCTTAATCCATTATGCTTGTCGCATAAATTCCTTAATTTCTTAATCAGAACTAAGGATTAGATCCTTAAAGTATGATATTGAAATTGAAGGATCTTCATAAATCTATTCTTAGATTTTAGAAGAACAAATTGCAATACATAACTCTTGGAGAGTTAATGGCTATTCTCAAGGAGACAAAGTCAAAGTTTGCAATTAGACAAGTAGCGCAAGTCGCACCTTACTTCGATATTCTAGAAGGCCAAGGCTAGGCCAAAGGCTTCTGGAATGTAGAAAAGGGCAAAGGCAAAATCATTATAGTCTTCTGGGAAGATAAATGACATATCCCAAAATGTCTGCCTAAATTGTGGCAAACGGGATCGCGGAAGCGTAACTGCCGTTTGGACAAGGCAGACATGAAGGAATTGAAAACGGTGCAAGGCTCCGACTAGTATTAAAATTGGATTTTAAATACTTAGTGTGATACATAAATATGTACTAATGTTCAGAATCTGCTATGAGCAGGATACTGACATCAATTGAAATTTAATCTGCAAATTGAAAACGGGATGAAAGTCGCTGTTTTAACCGTTGAAACCTAAATTTAGGAACTACCTTTGGGTGTGTACCTAAATTTGGAAACTGTTATAATGTAACTAGTTTGACTAGATACATTATCTCCATATCAGTGTTTATCCGTTGCAGATTTACCTTTATATTTTAGAATACTAAAGTGTTTCATTATATAAAGATGATATTGAGATAAACACATTATATGTGAATAACAGAATTTATATTTTGAATATAAATGAATCTCAAACATATAACATGACAAACAAATAGCTCAAACTGATTTGATCAGAAGAAACTTATAAGTGGCATTGTTGTTTGGGACACTATTAAACAAAACTCGTATATCCACACTTTTGAAGAGTGGGTACTAGGACTAATTTGATTCCATTCAAATAAAGTCTACGAATCTAGTTTATTAGGTAAAGTACCTATAACACAATTTACTTGGTAAAAGTACAAGTGCCACAGATCAGTTAGCCCTAGTTCATAGTGAAGCAAGTGGGCCCATGTCTAGCTAGGCTAGAGGTGGATATGAATATTTTGTGACCTTTACGGATGTGGCATCGCGTTATGGTTATGTGTTTCTTTTGAAGAACACAAATCGAAAACTTTTAAATTTTTGACACGAAATAAAACAAACAAATCAGCTAAAGTATTAAATCGTCACGGTTAGACCATGATGAAAATACTTAAGCAATAAGTTTCTCAAATACTTGAAAGAGTATAATATTCTTTCAATGAGGACTCCTCCCGGAACACGTCATTTGACGGTGTGTCCGAACAATATAATATTCTTTCAACGGATAAGCATTAACAGTGCAAAACTTATTTTGAATAAGGTTCCATAAAAATCTGTTTGACAGAATTTCATATTAGAAATGAACATGAAGAAATCGGGTTTCACATTCCTGAAAATTTGGGAATGCTAGGCATATGTTTGGATGATACCAAACTAGAACCCAAATCGGATAAATGCCAATTGTAGGTTATCCTAGGGATACCAAAGTATAGTACTTATACAACTCATAAGAGAAAATTTTAATTGTTGCTCGCTATGCGGTTTTCCTAAGAGGAATACCTATATGCAGTGGTAAGTGGGAGGATAGTAAAACTCGATGAAAATCGGAGTAATACTGTTCAAGGCACTGATTCCTAATGGAACACAAATAGTTCATCAATGATGAAACTCTACCAATAATCTTCGAATACACAAGAACCGCATATGTCGGAGAGAGTCAGAAAACAACTTGGGGTATGGGTTTCTGATCTCACCTTATAAAGATGTCAATCTTTTGAGGAACACCAACTGACTACGTATGAGGAAGTGATACAAAGTATTGACTCCCAAATTATGGCAAAGTGCCATGATATCCGAAATGGATTCCATGTATATCAACTATGTTTGGACACTAGTTGATGTACCACAAGGCATTGTGCCTATTGGTACTAAAAACTTCTTCAAGGAAGACATACATGGATGGCAACATACCAACGTACTAAGCTAGGCTTGTTGCGAAAAGGTATTGTTATCAACATTGTGTTGATTACGATTCAACCTTTTACCTGTTTGTTGGCGTCACTATTTGTACAGATCATGGTATTGTTGTACAAATTAACTATGTGACAAAGGAGATTGCTCTCTTATCATTTGTGATTAGATCACCTAGATATATAAATGATAGGAGGTCGTTATGATTAGTTCCTGGATTGAGAATGATATGAGACAGTATCAGTCCACGAAGGATTAATCATTAAATATCCCTAGTCAGAGTATTATCGAGATTGGACATCGATAAATACGCAAAAGACTAGTATTACACTTGTGCGCGTTGTGAGGGCATAACGGTATAGTTCTCATATATTTGGGTATATGATACTCATGCAAGTGTAGTATGAGGTTGTGTTTACCGATGGTACGGGAAACAGCTTCGCTCTGGATTGACCCCTTCAGAATTCCATTGGTAGTATGACTATGTGTCTATGGAAGTCCGAAATCAGGGTAGGTGTATTTGGTCTTAACCTGAGACTTGCACTGTTAATACTTGCGACAATCAATATACTTTGGTTTTGGTCGTCCAGGGCTTTAACAGGTTATGTGTACGCCTCTGCTGGGTAATTGAGAATTGTAGTGTGTTGGGTGTGATGTCAAGACGGAAGTATCACTCTAGTCATATGGAGATGATAATCGCGCAGGGATACAGAACTGGTTCTCTAAAGGGTTGCAACCATCGGGATAATATGACTTGGTCATGATTATCCGATAATAAAGAGACTAGTTGCTTGTGATCCGATATATGCTTCGTACGGGGCAGACACTGTACCAGCCCCAGGCCTTGCATGTGATCATCCGATACTGGATCGAAATACGCAATACTACGTATACTACGCCTGATATAGATTGTTTATTCTTGTAAGCATGTTTCTGGAGAATTGGGTAAGCATGGTGCTTTATTAGAAGCCAACCTTGTCTTGTAAATCAGTACAACGTAGTACTAGGTACTTACGTGTTCGGATAGTCCGACGACCGAATTTACTGCCAACATATCCGGGGATCTCATGGGTCACTTCCCGAAGATTCATCGATGACGTATGACTCACACTTTTAATTAATATGGGATTAATTAGAAGAGAGAGAAAATTAATATGGGATTAATTGCTGAGATATTTTATTTGGGATAAAATATCATTTAAAGAGAGATAACGATTAATTTGGAATTAATCGGATAAAATAATATATTCGATATATTATACGAAATTGGATTTCGACGCGGAATTAAAATTAGATTTTAATTCGGGAGAACGAGTTAATTTAGAATTAATTCGTTAGCGACGTGAATACTGATTTCGCTAGGCATAATCATTTAATTACGTCGCAACGGAAAATTCATTAATTTGGAATTAGCGAACCCGAGCCCGGGAATGTTTGCGAGCGCATTCGCATTTCGAATTCGAGTGCGGCACGCAAGTCGCATCAAGCGTCAAATCGCTAGTCACATCAAGCGTCAAATCATGTCACTTTGAGTGATGTGACAATTTGATTAATTGATTGATGGTGGTAGTTGGAAGGCATTAATTGTCTTTTGCCTTTTGACTTTTTTGAAATGGAAAAATGGTATATGGTTAATTAATTTTGGAAATTGAAAATCTAATACACAATTCCATTTCTCTCTCTTTGGTTCACGAAAATTGGAGCCAATTTCTTCATCTCTCTCTCTCGGCATTTTGGCCATTTCTTGTTCTGTTTTTCTGGGAAAAACCGAGAGCAAATGGAAGCAAAAAGTGTGATGTTTTGTGGCAAAAACATCAAGAGCTAACACTCCAAGAGACCTGCGAAGGTGATGGGAAAACCCACTCATGAGCATAGAAGTTTATCACAAAGCTTGGAGCTTCATGGATCATGCAAATGGCCGAATTTGAGGATGACAGAAACTGCCACTGCCGAGCTTGGAGGAGGCAAAAAATAAAGTTTTTTTGTCCACCGCGTCGCTCAACCGATCGATGTGAGTATTCTGCAACTCCCTCGTTGTATTCGCACATGTGTTTTATGCTTGTAACTCGATCCTCGGGACCGTAGAACTCCATTAATTGGTATCAGAGCGGAGTAAAAGCATGAAATTTGATTTAGGGATTAAAATTGGGTAAATTGATAGCATGATTTAATGAAATTGGATGATTTAGTATGCTTAATTGATGTTGAATTGAAGATTGATTGGATCAATTTCAAGAAATTGTGTTTGGAACATTTTTCCCCAAAATGGGTTGGCTTGGCCGAATACTCACTATGCCCTAAATGTCTTGGATTTTGATTTTTTGATCATTGGATGTGTTGGAAATCAATTGGGGATGTTGATTTAATGTTTAATTGGATTCAATTGGATTGGATTAAAAATTGGACATAATTTCCCCACATTGCCGAGACTTTGATTAGCATGTAATGGGTTTGATTTTTTCTTAAATTGTGTTGGACATGATTTAATATTGAATAGCATGATTAATTGTACAAATTTGTGTTTTGGAAATATTGATTTGGGTAATTAATTGTGTAATACACTTTAGGTTAATTAAATATGAAATTTGGAATTTTTGTGTTTAATTAAATGGGCTTAAATTGGATTTGGGCTTTAATGTTGTAAATGGGCTTAAATGGGCTTGGTTGTACCAAGTTAGGTTTAGGCAAATTGGTTGGATCCAATTGGGCCCAAAACCGCTTCCATAAAAGCCCAAATGCGACTAATGGACCTTTAAAGTTTAATTGGGCCTAAATTGATTTATAGGCTTATTGGGTAATTCCTTGATTGGGCTTTGGTTGCCGAAGCCCACGCCTTAAGAAATTAATTAAAAGCTCATTGGACTTTAATTAAATTAACGTTGGACGTTAATCGGGCTTTGAGACCCTTAACGATTAAATTTGGAATTTAAGTCGTAAAAGTTCATTAATAAAGTGTAATATTTAATTTAGAATTAAATAAGCGAATTAGTATTAAATACAAATTGAATTGGATTTAATTTTGTAGTTTAATGTAATTCGAGAATTCGTACTTTGAGTACTTATTCGCAAAACGAGTTTGACTCACGCAAAATCAAATCGTTGTTTGAACATTGGATGGTCATTAATTATCAGATTAATTAATTTGATTAGATTGAATGATAACATGCTTGTGTGAATACATGGTTGAGATGCATGAATAATGTATATCGGATGGATATTAGATGGGTGGGGCAATTTTAGAAATTGTTGTAATAAATTCGGAATTTATTAATTGGACATGCGTGTCCAGCCTATTACCTCATTACTCTTTGTATTCTCTTCTCACATATTCCCCTCAATGTAAATGAGGTTTCTTTAGAAGTGTAGTGTAACGGGTAGAAGTAATACATGTGCTAGCTTGAGAGAAGAAATAGAGAGATTTGATCTAGGATCAATGTGTAAAGTATCCATCCGCATATCATTATTATATTATATACGCGGTTTATTATGCGTTTAGAATGCATGTTTAAGGGTGTATGATGATGAGACCTTAACAAAGATAATAAATTGGTTGCCAATTTGCACGCGAAAAACCCTCGCTACATATTAAGCGTTTTTCCTTCCATTGAGTGATTCTTACTCAAGATCCAAGACTGGCATTGGTTTGTTGGCCAAAGTCAAGGCCTTTGTCCATCGAGGATGTGTTTGAATCACGAGAGCTTTGTTCAATATCGGTGTCTTGTCCAAGTCGTGATTTGTTGGCCAAATTCAAGATCATTTCTTGTCCATCGACATCGATTACGAAGCTTTCCATGGTCAATGGGTCGCGCTTGACTGGGATCACTAAGTTTGTTGTGCCAAAGCCAATGCTTAGTTGATTCAGAGGAAAAAGGTTAGGCAATATATTGGATATATTGGCATATATAAGATATATGTTTCGGACTTGGATGTCCCCTACTGGATCTAGGAATTGGATAAAATCCAATTGATCTTAGAGATCTACCTAGTTAATTATCATACAATTTGTTGGCCAAAGTCAAGATTGTGTGATATTTAACGAGATCCTAGCCCACTAGGAAACACGGTTTCCCGAGTAGTCGACAGAGGGTTAGAGGCTCGCCGAAAAATAGTGGGAGGCAAGAATTGAATTTGCAATATTCGTTTAATTACTTGCCATACGCGCTCAAATCAAATATCATTCGTCAAATAAATTAAATGTTAGTTGGATTAATATTTAAATTGTTTTTTTAATAAACAGTTGGACTGTAATTCAAACAATTTAATTATAGTTGATTTTATAATTGGATTATAGTAATCAAAATAATTGAATTTAATCAATTTATTATAGTTGATTGAATAGTTGGACTATTGTAATCATTATAATAAATAGTACAGAAATCGTTGATTAAATAGTTGGACTATTAGAATCAAGATAAAATTGAAAGATTAATGTTTAAAACATAATCCCGGGGAAATGTATTTAAACGAAATGACTTTAATTTTCAAATTGGGAATAAAATTTCAGGATGGTCCTGGAAACTATAAGTTACTTTATTGGATAAAATAACATATTAAGCCTAAATCCGGAGTTGAGCAAATAGTAGAGCATGATCTTTGGAAGATTCATGTAATGATAACTTTAATGCTTAATCCATTAAGCTTGTCAAATAGACTCTTTAATTTCTTAATCAGAACTAAGGATTAGATCCTTAAAGTATGATAATGAAATTGAAGGATCTTCAAAGATCTATCCTTAGATCTTAGAAGTAAAAATTGCAATAATAATTCTTGGAGAGTTAATAACTAGTCTCAAGGAGACAAAATCAAAGTTTGCAATAAGGCAAGTAGCGCAAGGCGCACCTTACTTCAATATTCTAGAAGGCTAGGCTAGGCCAAAGGCTTCTGGGATGTAGAAAAGGTGACCGGCGTAAACACACACGTATAACGCAAGCGCACGTATCGTTCAAGTAGTATAAAAATATCGATCCCATGAGGACTTAATTCCTACTGTTGTTATTAATTGTTGAATCTATTTATTTACAAATATCTAATTGAGGGAGAAGTGATTGATTGCTTGAAATGATCTGCTTTGTAGATTTGCTAAATAAATAAATAAATAAAAAGACAAAAGAAAATACTAAGGAAAATAAAAGACTCAAAGATCTAGGGTTGTGAATCTTTCTAATATCTTTTAAAAGATGAAGTGATTATATCATAGTTAGGTAAAATATTGAATTATTAATCTGGAACACTAAATTATGTACAAGCCTCTTCCGATGGTCATTTACAAATACCTAGAATATTCAAATTGAACCATATGTCTATGTCAATTAAATTACCTAGATTCATTAAGATTGAATTCCAATTATTGATTACCCCCGCCCGACATGTATATTCCTATCCTGTAAGGAAATCTATTAAAGGTTTATCTATCCTTAAAGAAGATCGTGGGTTGTTGAGTATAAGGTCTTTAAACTTAAAATCCCTATGTCTAGTTCATTTTAAGTTTTATCAAATCAATTTTATTAGTGATCAGTTAATAAAAAGGCATTAAGGTTATGACTCAACAAATAATTCTTTTAGTTACCCAAACTATAATCTAACCCTTTTTAAATCGGTAATATTAGATTTTATCACAACCCTAGATATTTAACTTAGTTACAACACATAACTAAAGCTGATATAAACTTTAAAAGACATAAAATGAAATTACTGAAAAGTAATAAAAAGAAATGCTAAGGTAAAAGGAATTAACTTCTACTTTTTACTATTTAGATATCTCCCAATAATATAATATATAATCTTGTGATATTTTAAACCAATCGTCCGGAATGGCGGTATCCTGATTAAGTCAAATTCGAATATACCAGCCATAAGGCGGAACAGAAATATAAACTTAAACCAACCGACCTAGAATGGCGGTATCCTCATTAAGTCAGGTTTAACCAGTTTAAATTGAATAACCAACCGACCTAGAATGGCGGTATCTTTTTATTAATTCAGATTTTAAATAATTTATGTATTATATTTTAAGGGAGATTAATCTAAATAGCAAAAGTAAAAGTATTACCTTATTACCTCAGCATAGAGACGTTACCCCCTCATGGATGGATAGAATTACTACTACAAAGCATAAATAAAACTGAATAAAAGAAGAAAATATGAAGAACTCTCTTTAATTTTTAAGGATTTCAGAAGAAGAGGTACATTTGAAACTAAAAATTCGAAATCTATTTATAGGCAAAAAAATCTAATTTTTTATTATTATTTTTCTGATTTTTATTTTTTTATTATTTTTCTGATTTTTATTTTTTTATTATTATTTTTTTTTGGATCGCTGAATTTTCGACACGTGGCATGGTGGTGCAATTACCAAAATACCCTCGGTGTCGGGACGCCCAAAATTACCAAAATACCCTTTTTGGCAAATTTCACAGTTTTGCTCCAAATCACCTCCAGAATGTCCTGAAACTTTATTTCGGTGTCGGGATGCCCAAAATTACCAAAATTTATGTCGGGACGTCCAAAATTACCAAAATACCCTTTTTGCCAAATTTCACCAAATTTCACAATTTTGCTTCAAATCACCTCCAAAATGTCCTGAAACTTTATTTATCTACAAAATAACACAAAACACATCAAAATATTCACAAAACTCAAGAAACTATACAAAATATTAAGTTAAATGAGTGGGAAATAGTGATAGTTTTACCGCTCATCAAAAGGGCAAAGGCAAAATCATTATAATCTTTTAGAAAGATAAAGGACATATCCCAAAATGTCTGCCTAAATTATAGCAAACGGGATCGCGGAAGCGTGACTGTCATTTGAACAAAACAGACATGAAGGAACTGAAGACTGGGCAAGACTCTGACTTCAAATATGTTTGTCATAAATGTATTCATTACTAGTATTGAAATTAGATTTGAAATACTTAGTGTGATATATAAATATGCATTGATGTTCAGAATCTGCTATGAGCAGGATACTGACTTCAGATTGAGATTTATCTGCGAATTGAAAACGGGACGAAAGTCGCTGTTTTAACCATAGAAACCTAAGTTTAGGAACTACCTTCGGGTATGTACTTAAATTAGGAAACTGTTATAATGTAACTAGTTTGACTAGAAATATTATCTCTATATCAGTGTTTAACCCGCTGCGGGTGAACCTTTATATTCTAGAACAATAAAATGTTTTATTTTATAAAGATGATATTGAGATAAACACATTAGATGTGAATAACAAAATTTATATTTTGAATATAAATAAATCTCAAACGTATAACATGAAAAACAATAGCTCAAACTGATTTGATCAGATGAAACATATTGTGGCATTGTTGTCTGGGACACAATTAAACAAGACTCGTATATCCACACTTTTGAAGAATGGGTACTATGACAAATTTGATTCTAATCAAATAAAGTCTACGAATCTAGTTTATTAGGCAAAGTGCCTAAAACACTATTTACTTGGTAAAAATACAAATGCCACCGACCTGTTAGCCCTAGTTCATAATGAAGCAAGTAGGCCCATGTCTAGCTAGGCTAGAGGTGGATATGAATATTTCGTGACCTTTACGGATGTGGCATCGCGTTATGATTATGTGTTTCTTTTGAAGAACACAAATCGGAAACTTTTAAAGTTTCGACACGAAATAAACAAACAGATCGGCTAAAGTATTATACCGTCACGGTAAGACCGTAATGGAAAATACTTAAGCAATAAATTTCTAAGTATACTTGAAAGAGTATAGTATTCTTTCAATGAGAACTTCTCCCGGAACACGTCAATCTGACAGTGTGTCCAAACCGAGTAACCGAATTTTGTTGGACATGATAAGGTTAATCATGAGTCGCTCTGAGCTACCATTTCCTTCAACGGATACGCATATATTTTGAATAAGGTTCTAGAATCTGTTTGACAGATTTCATATTAGATATGAACAGGAAAGAAACCGGGTTTCACATTCCTGAAATTGGGATGCTAGACATATGTTTGGATGATACCAAACTAGAACCCAAATTGGATAAGTGCCAATTGTAGGTTATCCTAGGGATACAAAAGTATAGTACTTATACAACTCACATAAGAACAATTTAATTGTTGCTCACCATGCGGTTTTCCTAAGAGGAATACCGATATGCAGTGGTAAGTGGGAGGATAGTAAAACTCGATGAAAATCGGAGTAATACTATTCCTGGCACCGATTCCTAATGGAACACAAATAGTTCATCAAGGATGAAACAATACCAATAATCTTCAAATACACAAGAACCGCGTATGTCGGAGAGAGTCAGAAAACAACCTGGTGTGAGTCATAAGACTCAGTAAGTAACTATGCTCATTCCTTGAGCTGCAAACACACAAGATCTGAATTCTGTTTCTACATTAACTTGAGCTAGTATTTGCTCCTAACTATTATATGCAACTTTACTATAAATTCCTTTTAATCTGGTCATATATGCATTAAATCCTGTTTACTATTCATCTTTTCATACATCCATAATATACTTGTCAAGTTCCTATATCTCTAGTTATCAAATCAATTTCCATTACGCTTCTGCTGCGCTATTCTGATATCTTATTACTTGCCTAGTTACCTTTTCATATTCTAATTCAGACATTTATTATAATTATCTTTCTTTTATTTCATTGAAATATCATCAAATCGGATTTATGAGATATTCTTCCTATTAAACAATCATCAACCGTATATACATATATATATAATCATATTATCGTACATTACCATTCACATGAGATTTCTCATATGAAAACATGCAATTTATATCAATATCAATCATATGCCAATACGAATCACACATGCATATGGATGTAATAATGCTATCTTGCATTAATATAAGATGTATACAACTCAAGTAATATCTAAAGTATATGATCTGCAAACATAATTTGTAAACTAAATCCTACTCAACCATGCCATGTGTCACGGGCCAACTTTTTCCTTAACGGAAGGACTCGTGCGGCACTTACCACGGTCACGTCCCGTGTAAGTCAGCCTACCTCCAGCCTCTACACCCAAATTCTCATTGTTGGGGAGGGAACAGACCCGTAATTTTATTGATTTATGAAAGCTCACAAGCTAACTCAACGCATACTCTAGCGGGCCCGTTCAACACCGGGACCCGGTACTCGAATAGCGCAACCGGATATAAAATATGGCATTTTTCCGCCAACTCAATCTCGACAATCCATCATTGTCCCAACGTTGTCTAAGGGCAAGAAGGTTCACGGCTAAAGCCCCAAGACCACCGAAGCCCCCTTGGCCCTTCCCAAGATTCACCTAGGCTTCCCCCCTAAGGAGGTTTTAAAGACATTGCACATGTCTCACCAGTATACGCACCTAGCGCTTGAGTTGTCACACACCCCTCTAAAATCTATCTTAAGAGGAGTTTTCAGGAACTCTTCCGGCATTCAGTAAGCCACCATATATAGCGACTTTGGGTTAAAATCTCGTCCCTAAACGAGCTCGTCTTGATGGGTTTCCACAACACCCCCACTTTAGCGGAAAAGACACAAAAGTGGGCCCACTGCCAAAATCTCCCGACAAATCTCGGAATCCAACTCTGGGACTGAAGTTTTCCCAGTACAAGTGACCATAAGATTCACTTTGGAACTTGGTCCCACTCGATTCGACACCCCGGGTCGTTAGCTCCTTCACAATGCACCAATTTAGGCTAACGACTAGCGGCAAGCTAGCGTATCTCAAAATCTCCGGCCAAACTTCCGAACGGGACCCCACGGGTGAGAACTTCCCAGTACATCTACCCATAAGAGTTACTTAGGGCTTGGAGCAAGCTCAATCCGGCATTCCGAAATATAGGCTCCTTCACAACGCAGCACAACTAGGCCAGCTCCTAGCGGCAAGGGAGCACGTTTCTAAATCTCCAGGCAAACTTCCGAATAAGGCTTCACGGATGGAAACTCACCAGTACAAGGGTACATAAAGGGTACATATAACCCTTAACGACCTTAAACTGATGTCCCGAACCATGAGCTCCTTTGTAAAGTGACTGCACGTCCTAGTCTGATCCTAGGACCGTGACACTCTCCCCCACTTCATTCATCGTCGTCCTCGACGATGGCATAACTTGAGGGTTAGGATTGTAACATCCTCTCCCACTTCATCTATCGTCGTCCTCGATGATCACATAACTTGAGGGTTAGGATTGTAACATCCTCCCCCACTTCATCCATCGTCGTCCTCAACGATGGCAACTCAGTTGTTGTATCTGTCACGAATCTCTTTCGATCCTGGGACCTGTGGGTTATGGGCCCACAAGGAAGACATTGAAACCACGTTCATATGTCAATGAATGGAATCACATGTCTATGTTAGCCACACTATCCAATGCTATATCGAATTGGGCACACAATATCTAAACACAACACATCATATACGCTTTTCGTACATAAGTCTTGGTTTCTGATATATGGCTCAACTTCGGCACTAGCCACAGCTTACCATTTTTGTTGAAATCTCCAACTTCTGTAACTTACTGTTAAAAATAGGAAAATTCTTTAAGATTGCTAGAGATATGGTAATTGATTATAATTGATTGTATGTAATTATGGGTAGATTTATCTTCCTTTTATAGAGAAGACTGAAGGCTATATATGGCCAATTCTTGTATAGTTTAAAATAAGAAATAAAAAGAGGGTTTCCTCAATTTCTTCATGGTATCAGTAGGTTGATCTTAGGGTTTTCTTTTTTTTTTTTTTCCGGCGTCACTGTTCACGAGTACTGTTCACGCGCACTGTTCATCGTCACTGTTCACGCGACTGTTTATCGTCACTGTTCGCGGGCACTGTTCACGAGTACCGTTCATCGTCACTGTTCACGTACTGTTCATCGTCACTGTTCACGGATACTGTTCACGCGCACTGTTCATCGTCGCTGTTCACGCACACTATTCATCGCCGCTGTTCCCTACCATGGCCGACCCGAGCAGTAATCATCCTCCCCGCCCATTCGTCCACCCGAGCAGTAATCAAGTTGATCTTTCCCCGTCCTCGGACTACTTCGACCAGCCCTCTCAGAATGTTACTTTGTCTAAAGCCGAATATGCAGCTTTCCTCCAGTATCAGGCCTCTCAGTCCTCGTCATCTGCTTCCGTTGCTCATACTGGTAATTCTGTTGCCTGCATCACTCAGTCCTCACAATTGGGCCCATGGGTCTTGACTACTGGCGCCTCTGATCACATTTCTGGTAATCCAAAACTTTTGTATTCTTTAACTAGTTCTCATTCTCTTCCTATGGTTACTCTTGCTAATGGTTCTAAAACTATCGCTAAAGGAATTGGACAAGCCTCTCTTGTTCCTTCCTTACCTCTGAAATCTGTGCTTTATGTACCGGGTTGTCCTTTCAATCTTATTTCTGTTAGTAAACTCACTCATGATCTGAATTGTTCTGTCACATTTCTTAATCATTCTGTTATTGTACAGGACCAGGGTACGGGACGGATGATTGGTACAGGACGTGAGTCACAAGGCCTTTATCATCTCACGCAGTCATTGCCTGCGGTCGCTTGCACCTCCACCGATTCTGCTGATGTTCTCCACAACCGTTTGGGTCACCCCAGTCTCTCTAAGCTTCAGAAGCTAGTTCCGCAACTTTCTTCATTATCTTCACTTCCATGTGAGTCGTGTCAACTTGGGAAACATACTCGTGTACGATTTCCCAATCGAGTCAATAATCGGGCCGCGTCCCCTTTTGAGTTAATTCATTCCGATGTTTGGGGTCCATGTCGTGTCAATTCTGCTATGGGATTTCGGTATTTTGTGACATTTATTGATGATTACTCTCGAAATACTTGGCTATTTTTAATGAAAGATCGTTCTGAGTTATTTCCTATTTTTCGAAAATTTTGTGCTGAAATCAAAACTCAATTTGATATTCCCATTCGTGTATTTCGTAGTGATAATGCTCGAGAATATTTTTCTGCTCCTTTTACCACTTTATCTCATCTCAAGGTATTCTACATGAGTCATCTTGTGTCTATACACCCCAACAAAATGGTCTAGCTGAACGTAAAAACCGACATCTCATTGAGACGGCTCGTACCTTATTAATCCATAACCATATACCTTTTCGTTTCTGGGGGGATGCAGTTCTTACTGCTTGTATCTATCTCATTAATCGCATGCCTTCTTCTGTTTTACAAGACCAAATTCCCCACTCTATCTTATTTCCCAACCAACCTCTCTATTCGGTCCATCTCTATTCGGTCCCTCTTCGCATATTTGGTTGTGTGTGTTTTGTCCATAATCTAACCCCGGGACAAGATAAACTTTCTGCTAAATCTACTAAATGCATCTTCTTAGGATATTCCCGACTTCAAAAAGGGTACCGATGTTATTCTCCAGATAATAACCGCTACTTTCTCTCTGCCGACGTCACATTCTTCGAGTCATCACCTTACTTCTCTCTTCATACCCCGACTCTTCCCGCCCCTTCTACGGTACTACCTGTTCCATTTTTTCATCCTCCACTTGAGACTATGTCACCATCACGTCCTCTTCAGGTATATCACCGTCGTCCTCGTTCTCTATCTTCCCGGCATTGACACTGCAGCCACTGACTCACAACCTGCTCCAGCTCTTGCCCGTACATTGGACCTTCCTGGCCCAATTGCCACCAGTAAAGGTATTCGTTCCACTCGTAATCCACATCCTATTTATACATTTCTCAGTTATCATCGTTTATCTGCTCCATATTTTGCTTTTGTCTCCACCTTGTCTTCTGTTCCTCTTCCTAGAAATGTCCATGAGGCTTTGTCTGATCCAGGATGGAAACAAACAATGATAGATGAAATGGCTGCTTTACACTCAAGTGGCACTTGGGATTTGGTTCCGTTAATCTACAGTTGGTTGTCGATGGGTTTATGCGGTGAAAGTTGGTCCTGATGGGCAGATTGATCGACGCAAGGCTCGCCTTGTTGCTAAAGGTTATACCCAGATATTTGGTTTGGACTATGGTGACGCTTTTTCTCCTGTAGCCAAAATTACTTCCGTCCGCCTGTTTCTCTCCATGGCTGCTATGCGTCACTGACCACTCTATCAGCTAGACATCAAGAATGCCTTCCTTCATGGAGACCTCCAAGAGGAAGTCTATATGGAGCAACCACCTGGTTTTGTTGCTCAGGGGGAGTATGGTCTGGTTTGTCGGCTTCGTCGCTCTCTGTATGGTCTCAAACAGTCTCCTCGTGCTTGGTTTGGGAGATTTAGTACTGTCATTCAGAAATTTGGTATGACTCGTAGCGAAGCAGACCACTCAGTTTTCTATCGCCATTCCAATGGCCAATGCATTTACTTGGTTGTATATGTGGATGATATAGTCATTACTGGAAGTGACCAAGAGGGAATTCGACAACTGAAAACACATTTATTTAATCATTTTCAGACTAAGGATTTAGGACTACTAAAGTACTTCCTTGGCATAGAAGTAGCTCAATCTCATACCGGTATAGTCATCTCTCAGAGAAAATATGCTATAGACATTCTTCAAGAAACAGGCATGTTAGATTGTAAACCTGTTGACACGCCCATGGATCCAAATGTTAAACTTCTGCCAAAAGAGGGGGAGCCATTGGAAAACCCTGAGGAATATAGGAAACTAGTTGGAGAGCCACTAAAAGATCCTGGACAATATAGGCGATTAGTTGGAAAATTGAACTATTTTACAATTACTCGCCCAGATATCTCATTCGCAGTCAGTGTGCTTAGCCAATTCCTGCAAACTCCATGTGAAAGTCATTGGGATGCTGTCATACGTATTCTTAAGTATATAAGAAAGCGCCAGGACAAGGATTATTGTATGAAGATAAAGGCAATACTGAGATAGTTGGATATTCTGATGCAGATTATGCAGGCTCTCCGTCCGACAGGCGTTCTACTACAGGATATTGTGTTTTAATTGGAGGCAACCTAGTATCCTGGAAAAGTAAGAAACAAGCAGTTGTTGCCAGGTCTAGTGCAGAAGCAGAATATCGAGCTATGGCCTTGGCAACATGTGAGTTAGTATGGTTAAAACAGTTGTTACAGGAATTAAAGTTTGGAGGTGGGACACAAATGAAGCTAATTTGTGACAACCAAGCAGCACTACATATAGCATCTAACCCTGTGTTTCATGAAAGGACCAAGCACATAGAAGTCGATTGTCACTTTATCAGGGAGAAAATTTTATCTGGATGCATGGTCACTAGCTTCGTCAACTCTGAAGGACAATTAGCGGACATCCTCACTAAGTCTCTTCGCGGTCCTCGTATTGATTTTATTTGTAACACATGGTGCATATGATCTATATGCTCCAGCTTGAGGGGGAGTGTTAAAAATAGGAAAATATCTTTAAGATTGCTAGAGATATGGTAATTGATTATAATTGATTGTATGTAATTATGGGTAGATTTATCTTCCTTTTATAGAGAAGACTGAAGGCTATATATGGCCAATTCTTGTATAGTTTAAAATAAGAATAAAAAAGAGGGTTTCCTCAATTTCTTCACTTACCACAATAGGGTTTGATATTATCTCCGTACTGTTTTGGGAACTCTTTTATTCCCGTACATGTTAAGATTATCAATTCCACACACTGTTCACATCTTCCTGGAATCCCCATCGTGACCCACAGAGTGAAGACATTGCAATGTCATTTATCTCAACGAATGAAATTACATGTCCACGTTTGTAACATCATGCAACTTTATGAAGAATTGGGCACACAATATCTAAACACAAAACATCATATACACTCGTACATGAGTCTTTGTTTTGACATAATGGATCAACTCTGTCACTAGGCACAAGTTCCCGCACATGGTTGGATTATCAACCCAACACACAATTCGTATAGCTTCTAGGAATCCCCATCATTACATGTGGAACAATTCCACACACGTGATTGTGTATTAGTTTTCGTGTCCAGTCTCAGTCACAACTCCATACAAACTCTCGTGCATGAGTGTTTCTGATTTCGGTCACTACTTTCCACACGCTCTTGTGCGCGAGTTTCCAATTCTGATTCAGCAACTTCTTACAAAAAAGCGCCATACACTTAAACGTGAATGGGTTTTGATAAAAACAAAGGGTTTTGTTCATTTTGATTATGAATAGATCGGTTGTTCACTTCACCCTGGCCCCCTGCCTACCTGTTATTCAAGGCGCTCGGCGTAGCACATCGGGTTTCCCGAAGATGAACACACATCCGATCCATAATTAGCCTATGGTGGAGCTAATTTCCCACTAGTCCCCTCTTGGACACACGTAGTCGCTCTCATATCACTAGCAACTATCTCATTCTCACACATAAATCTGGGTCACTTGCTCTCTCATGAGCTTCTCAATTGTCTCGATACTCACTGTCGCAGATAGAATTGTTTCCAACTTCTATCATTCCCACGACCACTCTTGGTCTTCTCACCTTAGTACTCTTAGGCACCAAGCCAACTCGTACTATTCTCTCGGGTGTTTTCCACCCCACTTTTGGCACTCTAGCCAATTCTACACTGACCCACAAGGTCATTTCACGAAACTTTGTTCGAGGTAAGATCACTTCCCTGAAGTAATCACCATTCTTAAACTCACTCCAAAGCCAAAGTCACATATCTGGCCCATTACCCGTGTAACTCGTACATACACTCTCATTTTGACTACTCGTAGTCGCATTATGTCACATGCATTCTCCAAAATGCAAACATCTCGGCCCTTCCGAGACCATACTCACGTCTCTCGCAATTGCAATTTACATGCAACCCTTGTGCAACTCGTTGCACCCCCAACTCGTAAGGCACTCTACCTTTTACGAGCAACTTGTTATATTACCGAAAATAATTCAACTTCGGTCTCCCACACAATCATTACATAACCAACACAATGGTTATCACATTCCATAAGGATCTTTGGAGATACCTGACTCATTTCAGGCTCACTCCCCCACTTTTACTTTGGCCTATCTCAAGCCATCACACTTTCGTTGGCATTTCCACTCACGGGAATCCACACAACTCGTTACTCGTAGCCCTGAGTTGAGGGCATTCCCACTATAGAGAATCCACACAACTCGTTACTCGTAGCTCTGAGTTGAGGGCATTCCCATTATAGAGAATCCACACAACTCGTAGCGCTTTAAGCTAATGGCATTCTAATCACAGGAATCCAAACAACTTGTTGCTCATAGCCTTACGAAGGCCTCATTCCTCAAGACATTCTCAAACTACTCACACGGAGTATCGGGTTTTCACCCGGTTCCTGTCATTGCCTCACACAAGAGGGCTTACTCATCTCAACTCTCTATCACCTTCTGGCACTCAACTGCCATGGGAAAAAGGGTTTCACGCCCTTTTTGGACCCCACACAACTTCGACCAACCCCGCATTGGGTTCTCATGTACTCATATACTCTTGCCAATATCACATCGGCACTCTCGTGATGTTTCTTATACATCTCAAATATGTCTCACACCTTCACGGTGTATAGACCATTTGCTTGCCTCTCGTAGACAAGTTTTACCTCCATTTCGGGTCTCTCCCGAACATTTTGGCTTCACCGAGTCAACCTCATATGAAACTAGCACATCTCAAGTGCTCTCACATTGTCTTACATCCATCCATCTCAATTTAGGATTTTCACTCTCTACGTGCATCAACACGCACTCACCGGCTTCCTCTCGAGCCGTTTCTCTACCGAGGCTTCACACTAGCCTAACGATGTTCACACGTCTCTATACTCTATTCACATCCGTAGACATTCCGCTTCTCTCCCAACCTAGGGCTCTGACGTGCATCAACACGCACTCTATCGGCTTCCCTCGAGCCGTTTCTTTACCGAGGCTTCACACTAGCCTTACGATGTTCACAACACTCTATACATCTACTCACATCCGTAGACATTCCACTTGCCCACCTAGGGCTCTGATACCAACTGTCACGAGCCAACTTTTTCCTTAACGGAAAAGGGCTCGTGCGGCACTTACCACGGTCACGTCCCGTGTAAGTCAGCCTACCTCCAGCCTCTACACCCAAATTGGGAGGGAACAGACCCGTAATTTTATTGATTTATGAAAGCTCACAAACTAACTCAACGCATACTCTAGCGGGCCCGTTCAACACCGGGACCCGGTACTCGAATAGCACAACCGGATATAAAATATGGCATTTTTCCGCCAACTCAATCTCGACAATCCATCATTGTCCCAACGTTGTCTAAGGGCGAGAGGGTTCACGGCTAAAGCCCCAAGACCACCGAAGCCCCCTTGGCCCTTCCCAAGGTTCACCTAGGCTTCCCCCCCTAAGGAGGTTTTAAAGACATTGAATAATGTCTCACCAGTTACGCACCTAGCGCTTGAGTTGTCACACCCCCCTCTAAAATCTATCTTAAGAGGAGTTTTCAGGAACTCTTCCGGGCATTCAGTAAGCCACCATATAAGCGACTTTGGGTTAAAATCTCGTCCCTAAACGAGCTCGTCTTGATGGGTTTCCACAACACCCCCACTTTAGCGGAAAAGACCCAAAAGTGGGCTACTGCCAAAATCTCCCGACAAATCTCGGAATCCAACTATGGGGCTGACGTTTTCCCAGTACAAGTGACCATAAGATTCACTTTGGAACTTGGTCCCACTCGATTCGACCCCCGGGTCGTTAGCTCCTTCACAATGCACCAATTAGGCTAACGACTAGCGACAAGCTAGCGTATCTCAAAATCTCCCGCCAAACTTCCGAACGGGACCCCACGGGTGAGAACTTCCCAGTACATCTACCCATAAGAGTTACTTAGGGCTTGGAGCAAGCTCAATCCGGCATTCCGAAATATAGGCTCCTTCACAACGCAGCACAACTAGGCCGCTCCTAGCGGCAATGGAGCACGTTTCTAAATCTCCAGGCAAACTTCCGAATAAGGCTTCGCGGATGGAAACTCACCAGTACAAAGGTACATGAAGGGTGCATATAACCCTTAACGACCTTAACTGATGTCCCGAACCATGAGCTCCTTTGTAAAATGACTGCACGTCCTAGTCTGGTCCTAGGACCGTGACACTCTCCCCCACTTCATTCATCGTCGTCCTCGACGATGGCATAACTTGAGGGTTAGGATTGTAACATCCTCTCCCACTTCATCCATCGTCGTCCTCGATGATCACATAACTTGAGGGTTAGGATTGTAACACCATGCTTCTATAATACATGAAAACCTTTTCCGAAACACTTTTTCTGAAAACTTCTTTCTAAAAACTCTCTTTCTGAAAACTTTTTACTGAAACCTCTATTTATAAAACTTATGCCTGAAATCATGCTTTGAAAACTGATGGTACTCGAATCTAGTTTCTGAAAACTGTTTACTGAAAACTGTTTACTAAAAACTGAGTTCTTCTGAAATCTGAATACAGAAAATCTAAAACTATGTACTGAGAGTCTGAAAACTGAAAACTGCTCTACGTCCAGGACCATAACTCAACTGGACGTCTCTCTACCCCAGGACCATAACTCAACTGAGTGTACTCGATGCCCAGGACCATAACTCAACTGGGCATCTCTGAAAATCAGGATTTCGGGACCCTGTAGCCCCTAGTCCTGCTCGAGGATCTGAGAGCGTCCCCTCAATCCTCCATATGTGCACATGCGTCTATATCCGTCAATTCCAAATTATCCGTCAATTCCGAACTGTATCTCAAGTTACATACTGAGGTGAGTTTTTACCTCATGCCCCGAAAAACATAAAACCATGTTCTGTTTCTCAAAACTAGAAAAATACATTATCTGAAAATATATTTCTTTCAAAAGAAAAACTTTTTGGAAACTCTTCTTTAAAACACCTTGAATCTCAAAAATCATTCTGATATTATGATGTAAGCACATGCATATGTTCATGCACTCATGAACTAGTGATATATGTATCTTATTCCTTATATGCTTTTATCATGCATGCTCATGTTTACTCATTCATTTACATACCCAGTGGTCTTTTATAGACATATAATACACCTTCTACAATAATAGGTTTATTAAGGCACTTCACAAACTTATTACTTACACAAATTATTCTTATTTTATGCATTAGAAAATTTTAATTTCTCATCTTCTGCTTTTCTATCATTACCAATATTCAAAATTACAGGATACTATATGTGCTTAATACCTTAATTTTCAATACATTATAAACTTACAGTCCCGCCTCTCAATATTCAACCATGGTCGACACACTCACTCCATTAAACTATTTCGAAGATTTAAGACATTACTTGTACATGATAGTCATCCTAAAATTGATTTCACTTTAGGTATTAACTCATACTTCATTATTATCTCATGACACCTAACTTATGCGAATATTTTACTAATCAAAAGAGACATTTATCACTTACTTCTAAATTACATTAATCCTTCAAATTATTATCTTATTAGTCGACTAATCATTATTCTCGAAATAAAACGAACAAAAGAACTACACTATCCAGTTATTATTTAAATAAGTTGCATCATTAATCGTTACTTAAGTACCATTCTTAACCCAATTTCTCTTTTTTTTCTCCTTAGCCAAAACTAATAACTTTTATTCTCTCCACCGTTTCTCTTTTATTTCCAATTTTACAACTAATCATCTTTACATCTTCATGAAATAACACTACTGCCATGATAGATTATCAATCATGAATTTCTCCTAGGGGCCAAAATTCCCTTTATTGCTCAACCATGACATCCTAATGTACAACAATTCATAACCAATTGATCTCCTCACTCCTCATCAAAACACTTAATATAATGCATCATGTATTCCTTAATCCAATATTTTTATCCAAAAGAACATTCAGGGCCAAGAACTATATACCTTCAAATTTCAAAATTTTTATGTATTCAAGCAGAACCAAAATCCACATATTTTCTCCCTACATCAACCCACGCCGCTGCCACCACTTTCCATTACTGTCGAATCTTGATTTTCAGATTTTATTTGCACAAATCATTTATAGATATATATATATATATATCATTATTTACTTATTAATTTTTCCAAATTAACCAACTAATAAACTATTATCCTCGTTCCAAAATCCCCAAATTTTCTAGGGTTTTAGGTGTTTTTCCCCAATTTGGATAATCTTTCCTAATCTTATCAATTTCAAATTTTTTTATCAATTTCATACTAAATGTCGAATTTTGATAACTTTTAATTCATTCCAAATCCATTTTCAGATTCAATTTCAGAATTTAAATTTGATCCTCAAATGACAGAACCAACCAGTTCTCAAAGAAGTGATGAACATAGTTACTTACCAATTAGGTCTTTCTTTCTCTTGGTTTTTTTCATCTTCCTCTGCCTTTCTCAGCTTTCTTCTTCTAGACTTCAGCTTCTCTTTCTATTTCCTTCGGTTCTCTCACAGCCTGCCTCTCCTCTCTCTGTCCCCTCGCCGGCGTTCAGGGCTGCACTAGGGCTCACCGGCGACCAGAGACGCAGCCTGGCATCTCCATCTCTCTCAATCTCCCTCAACTCTCTCCATTCTTGTTCTGCTGTGTTATTCTTCTTCGGCTTTCTTCCTTAATTCTTCTCTACTTCTTCTATTCCTCAGACTTTCTCTTTCTCTTTCTCGATCTCATCCCTCTCTCTTTCCCTTCATTGTTTCTGCTATTTCCCTCCATCCCTATTCTTTCTTCTATTTTCCCTTCTTCTTTGATTCCTTTCTCTTCTTCTTTCATTTTCTCTACTGTTTCGTCTTTACCCTCTCCCTTGTGTGCGTGGGTGTGTGTGTGTGTAACCAGTGTGTGTGAACTAAAGATATGTTTAATTAATTAATGTGTACATGTGTCAAGTGTGTGTATAGGAGATAAAAATCTAGATTATATATGATAATTAAATTTGTGTAGAAATATCTAGATTTCTAATTACACTTGCACTAAATTTCTAATTTAGTCCCTTTAATTTAATTATTATTAACTAATAATTAATTTATTGAAAAGTTCTCATGTAACAATAAAAATTGGCCTCGAATTCGGACTCTGCCTCACGTGGGAAAATAAAATTCACGCAATTTATTAAAATAATCTGGGATGTTACAGTTTGTCTATGGTTATGTCGTGTGTGCTAATTTGCATCACTATAGAACCTGTAAATAAATATCAATTTGCATCACTAGAAGCAGCAAAGCAAGAAATCATTTCTGAGTTCTCACTTTCTAAGGTAGATAAAATCTTACTTTTCTCGAAATAGTTCCTTGTAAAATTATCGTTCTAGAAGTAAGAAAGTAAGAAATTGATGGATCTTACTTGCAAAGTGGATAGAATCTTACTTTCTGGAAAATATTCTAGTAATATTATTGTCACATATAATGTGTTGCACTGAATTAGTGTTAATATAGATATCTCTAGCCTAGAAGCAAGGTTCTTTTATTGGGACAAATTCTGAATCTTTAATGGAGAATAAAATAATGGAGGACAGTTTCTTTTGTCAAAATGACGCTTTATACCTTCTACTTTTTTCTTAGCCATGGTTGAATACTTCCTCGGCTAAGCATGTGCTTTATCAGCAAACCTACCTCATCATTGAAAATTGTAAATTTATAACCATTTTTATGTGGTGTTGCTGTTAATCAATTGATGAACCAGATTATACTCGTGCATTATTTTGAATTCATTTCAGTTCTGCCTTGTGACGTTTACCAAGTGTTTATACACTAGTTATCTTATTCGAGAATTTTATATTTGGTTCTCCAGCAACTCTAAGCAATTTCCAGATTTCAACATACGATGGCTCAAAGATGGAATCATAACTGGAGTAAGAAATGCTGGCAATTTTGAAGATCAATCGTTGCTTTGTTTGGTCGAGTTAGAGTGTAATCAGAGACTAAACGACATCAGGAATGCAGAACATGAAACTGACATTTTTTTTAATCAACTAATTATTCAAGATTCTGCAGATGATGATGATGATAGATTTTGTGATAGTGTAGACTCTGAACTCAGTATTTTTTTTTTCATTAATAAAGTTTTGTTTTTCCTACACGCCAGACGGCTTGTAGTGCAAGTATATATAAATATGTATTTTCAGCATTTATATGGCCTTCTTGTTTAAGAAATAAAAACTCTCTGCGTATCCATCTTATGTCAAAACTTGTTCCTCTGGTTTTTCTTTTTTATTAGCAATTGATATTATATAAGAGTTAATAAAATCTGTTATACACGTGACATTAAGAATTAAAAAAAAAAGCTTTTGCAGGAAAGTTGGTTAGAGATTTTTTGTAAAAATATTAGTCCTATTCAGTTCATAATGAGAATATTTCAATTTTTATTTTTTATTTTTTGTCTTTGATTCCATGTATTATTCTATTCTCATTATGCACATAAGGGAGAAGCCATATGAGATTTTCATCTCATGTATGGTTTTGAAACGGAGAATTCTTTGAATTGAATGATATGATTATAACATATGTCAGTTCAATCCGAAGGAAGTTATGCAGAAGCTTGATCCGCGATTTGCACACGTATACGTAAGCGCACGTATCGCACAAGTAGTATAAAAGCATCGATCTCACAGGACTTATTTCTGCCAATTATTAATTGTTGATACTATTTATTTACAGGTATATAATTGAGGTAAAAAGTGATTGATTGTTGGTTGGTTGGTTGAATGTTGATTTGCTAAATAAATAAAAATACAAAAGAAAATACAAATGAAAATAAATAAAAGATACAACACATTTAGGGTTGTGACTTCACACAATATTATTCTAATCTTCCGATGGTTTGATGAGCGAAAAATATATCAATATTTACTTAATATTTATAACATCCCGCCTAAGCAAGGATGCTACCGGCAATAGACAGGCAAATCCTGACTCCATAAGCCTTAGACTCTGCCGAAATTTCGGCATAACCTCTACTAATATCGAGCAACCTGGATCAAGTCCAGCTTCACAATACAACCTAAAGGAGCCCAACACAATGTAATAATCAGCTCAAATATAAAAACCACTGGGCTCCATGCCCGAAAGTACGTACAAACAAAAACTTTTACAAATAAACTTATACAAGTACAAACAAAAACTTTTACAAATAAACTTATACAACTCAATCCTTTACGGTTAAACTAACACAACTTGACTCCGATACTCCCAAGACCTGGTGACTGGTTGACTGCAACGCTACTATCAGGCTTCTCAAACTATGATGTCCGTGGTCGACCGATCTGGTCACCGACCTGCAAAACTCAAACACTGTTGAAGTGTAAGTTATAGGACTCAGAAGTAACTATGCCCATCATTCATGCACTTTCTATTAAGTCAGTTCAGATATCTCAACACTTACCCACTTACTCTTTACTAATCTTGTTGGGTTATTTATCATACTTATCTTTCTTTTATTCCTATTGAAATATCATCAAATCGGATTTAAAAATTGTTCTTCCTATTGAAGAATCACCAACTGCATATACACATATATGTATTCATACTATCATACATTACCATTCACAATGGTTTCTCAAATGAAACATACAATACATACAAATATCATTCATATACCAATATCAATCTTATATGCATGTGAGTGTAGTAATGCAGTCATGCAATGCTTTCGTAATCCTTGAAAACCTTCGCTGAAAAGTTGTCTTCTGAAAAGCTTTTAATAAATTTTGTCTTTCTAAAAACGTGCTTTCTGATTTCTGAAAACTAGGTCTAAAATTTGTTTTCTAAAAACTATTTATTAAAATCTGACTTTGGAAAATTTCTTTTCTAAAAGATCTTTCTGAAAATTATATCTGAAAACTAAAAACTGAGAAATTGTTTCTGAAAACTGTTTACTATAATTTGATTTATGAAATCAAGGCACTGAAAATATGAAAAATGTGTTCTGAAAATCTGAAAACTGCTCTACGTCCAGGACCATAACTCAACTGGACGTCTCTCTGCACCCAGGACCATAACTCAACTGGGTGTACTCGATGCCCAGGACCATAACTCAACTGGGCATCTCTAGAACTGGTGGTACCCTACACCCAGGACCATAACTCAACTGCAGTGTAGCCACCAAGTTCTGAAATCAGGATTTCGGGACCCTGTAGCCCCTAGTCTTGCTCGAGGACCTGAGAGCGTCCCCTCAGTCCTCGACATGTGCACATGTCTCTGAACGCCAATTCCAACTGAATGTCAAGTTACATACTGGAGTAAGGTTTTACCTCATGCGTCGAAAATCATAAGACTATAATTTGTATCTCAAACCGTAAAACATTTTCTTTCAAAAGTATTTGAAAATCGTTCTTTAAAACTCTTTGTTTTTCAGAATCGTTCTTTGAATTTCAACTTATTTATGAAATTCGAAATGGTTAAATCGTGCATATGCATTTCCTATACTTTACTAATCCCGACTATATTCCTTATGTACATATCTTTAAACTATAACTACTTACATGAATCCATGCAATATTATAATACCATATGCGTACTACTATCTATAAGCTTATATTATACTGTTGCATATCTACATGCATTCATTCATGCCTCTTTATGTCATAAAGAAATCATACATGCTTATGCAAATTGCGTGCTTATCACCAACCTTATCTTTCATGAATTATAATTCTAATAACTCACAAATCATACAAGAAGTGGTCCATAATCATACACATACAATCATTACACATAAATAAATATACGTTTTAGTTAAAGTTTACTTATTCATTCTTTTTCATCATGATATAAATAACTTACCTACCACACCTTACATATCCATATTAACTTGCCCGATCAGAAGAACTCCAGAAACATATAAAGCTATAAACAACTAAACGGACGTTGAGATATATTACTTTATATTATCTTCATATACTGGACGGCGACATGTTCAATTATATATATAATACAAGGTAAATTATATTTTTATCTTATGCTTCAACTATAATTATCATGTGAGAGAAGTATCTAAAATGTCAAAAGAATCAAACTCCCTATCAATATCATGCCTCAAATAATATTGGCTGCAAAGCAAAAGCAGTATTATTGTCAAGTGGGCAATTGACTTTATTAATTCTCATGCTTTATAAAGTCACGCTTAATCATTTCAAACTAAAAATAACACAATCCTTATGCAATCCATTTTCTAGTAGACAAATGAAAAAGAAACCATAAAGCTCTTTTGATTATAAAGAGTTATCATGTAAATATATACAAACCAATATCCAGGGTTGTTAAAGGCGAGAGGCGCATTGAGGCGATCAGAGCCAGAAAAGCGAGGCGCGAGGCGCAGGGCGAGAGGCGCGGGCATCACAGACACGAAGCACACATCTATTAATAATAATTTTAAATTTGTAATAATGCATTATTTACTTGTAAATGTAGAAAAATAATAATAGAGTAGATAGTAATTTTTTCATATATAGTCTACTTTTATATTAAATACTCATCGTATTTATAATACTTGATAATATACATAATTAAAAAACATCAAATTCAAGGAAAAAAAAGATAATTGTAAAATATTTAATCAAAAGAAACATCATCATCATATTCTTAAGTCTTAACAAAATATGCATAGTTCAAGTTCATGAAAATGAAAAACAAGTAGCATTATAAATCATCTAATCAAGAAAAAAATCATCATCATCCATGAGTAATGCATCATCTTCTTCTCCATCGCTCAAATCTTCTTCACGATCTATCTCCTCTTCATCTGTATCTTCTAAGTCATTATTTTCATTGATTAACCTCAAGTGAGCTGTTGCTTTAGAAGTACTTGATTTTCCACTCATTTTTGATCTAGTATGATGGGTTGGCTCATATACTCCAGCAGCTATAGCAACTTGACCCCATGTTAAAGGTTCATTATCAAAAACCAAATCATCATCCATATCAGAATCACCATCTAATCTCCCAGTCAACCATTCATTGCAATCATCAATATCGTCCAATAAGATTGGATTAAGGGTATCTCGCATATCATAACGTCGTCTCAATGCTCGGTTATATTTCACAAAAACCAAATCATTCAAACGTTGTTGAGCAAGCCTATTTCTCCTTTTGGTATGAAGCTATCAAAGAAAGAAAGAAATAATTATAAGTTTACATTATTACATAAATAATATTTTATTTACAATTTACTAAAATTTTATTAGTTAAAAAATTACCTGCTGAAATACACTCCAATCTTTCACAACCCGTGGCACTGCATGTTAGACTCAAGACTTTTATTGCAAATTTCTGTAAATTTGGAGTGGAAGCTCCATACGACGTCCACCACTCAGCTATTAATACAAAGAATATGAAATTAATAAAAATTTTTACATAATATAATTTAAAAATTATTGTGATTAAATAATTTACCAGGAGATTTCTTGTTCCTTTGTCTGATTGCAATAGGTCCCCCTAACGTACCGTGAGCAATTCTATATTTTGGCAACTCATTATCAATCTTGTCTTGTACATCAATATCGGGTACAAGCCTCCCAATGCAATCATACAAACCTTGCACGACTTCTTCATCTGAATCAATGTTTGGATTTGAATAGAAAATTCAGGGTTCAAGTAATATCCAGCTGCATGCAAAGGCCGATGAAGTTGGCAATTCCACCTTTGATCAATGATGCTGAAACAGAAGCATATTTTTCTTCTCTCTCATTAAAAGACTTGACAATAGTTTCTTTAGCCCTATCCATAGCCTCATAATATAACCCATAGGAGGCTTCTTCTCACCATCAACCATTCGAAGTACACTAACAAGAGGGCCAGTTAATTTTAGAATATACACAATATTCTTCCAAAAGTTTGGCATCAACACGATTTGTGCTGCTCTTTTCCCTCCTTCCTCCTTAGACCATTTACTACTATGCCATTCATCTGAAGTGAACATCTTTCTCAAATTATTTTGTTGGCCATGAATGGACCGGAGTGTGATATAGGCAGTAGCAAATCTGGTCACTGCAGGCCTAAGCAATTCTTTATCTGTAAATTTTCTCATTAAATTTACCACACTCGTTCGACTATAAATATAACCGGTCACAGACACGGCCTTTTTCAATGTCCCATGTATTAAACGGATCTTCCCAATATATTCAACTTTCCCTCTTTCCGATCTTTGACAACCTTCTCAGCATCAGGAGTAAAATACAAATGCATTGGTCCCTTTTGTTTTGGCTTCTTTCGAGTTAGAGTCGCAATCTCCTCCTCCTCCTCATCATCATAAGTACCAATATCATCAAAATATGGATTCAATTCATAATACTTCTTCCTTATCTTGAGATCTTTAAGAAAATAATCTCTAATCTCCTCACTAACATGAAGAGGACATCTAACACATTTGGTCACATTTCTATAACCTCCAACAAGATGTTGTTTCATTCTATTGACCCCCCCCCCCTTTCACCATTTTCGCAAAAATTACACTTCAATTGTTCCTATTCGAAGGATCAATCATCTGCGAATATTTCCAAGCGGGATCGGTTTTTCTACTTTTGCTTGAGCCTCCAGATTCCATTCTGTACGAACAATAAATATTCAATCATCTACTAAACAATTACATGTTTAATTTTATAAAAAAAAATCAAGAACGAACAGCTACAAATCCTAATTTCATTTCGGCAAAAGTAAATTAATCACTTATTGTTTTTGAAACGTTCTAATTCTGCTTCATAGGCTAGATAGATTTTTTTTTTTGGATTTAATTTTTTTTAGTTAATCGGTTGATCATCACAGTCAGCTTCTTCACTTTCTGTCATCTAATAGAATTGTTTTTTTTTTTTTATCAATATCAATTATCAAAAGAAGAATATCATCTTAGAAGAAGAAGGCAAAAAAAAAACAAAGAACAGAGGAAAAATTAGAAACATATTAGAAGTTAAGGCAGAGAACAATTAGAAGAAGAAGTAAAACAATTATACAAAGAAGAAAAGTTAAGAAATTGGGACAAAAAAAAAACAGAGAACAATCACAAACTGAAGAACAGAAGAAGGAAGTCGCACTGTCGCAGTTGAAGAGATACCTTGGGTCGTCGCCGGTGTCGTCGCCGGTGGAGGAATCGTCGTCGTTCAAGTCGTCGACAGTAGTGGTCGTCGGTGGCAGTAGCTGGAGGTCGAAATTGAAGAAGAGAAGAAGGAAGTCGTAGAGGCAGAGAGAAATTAGGGTTTCCAATTTCAACTCTTAAATACTGATTTTTCCCCCAAGAGGCGCACGCATCACTGGGCTTCTCGCATCATCGCGCCTCATGAGCCTCAAGCCGCCTCGCCTCGCCTCTCTGGAATCGACTCGCCTCAACTCCTTGGATGCGCACTCGCCATCGCCTCTTGCGCCCCTCGCATCGAGGCGCGCCTCACAGCGCCTCTGACAACGCTGCCAGTATCGGTTAAAGCAAGCAAATTTCATATTAGTTTCTTCGAAAATGAGACAAATATGTTATTTGATTTTCAATAATAAGACCCATGATGATCCTAGCTAATAACCATATGTCCTTATACCAGCACATACTTTTCATTAATTTACTAATTACCAATACATATTTATACCCTTGTAAACTAATAATGCCCAAACTACTACTACTACACGTTAATATGTACCCTATACACATAATCAATACCGTTATTGAATTTTACAACCTGCATACATGTTTCATGTTCATGAACTATAAACATTACTGGTTATGCATCCCATATACCTAGCTACCCTAAAACTATAAATTTACTTATATTATTACTAGAGTCGGTCCTTAACATTAATATTAAGTCAAGTCTTAATTCATATTTACACCCACCATTAGCAAAATATTAAAAGCTTCTTCAAAGTCCCCATAGCCGAAACAGCCTAATACACATTCCATAATAAATTATTATTATTATTATTTTATTATTATTATTATTATTTTTTTCTTCCAATTTTAGCTACGAGCAACATTAGATTCTTTAATCTTGCATTAGTAGCTTCCTATTAACAATTAAACATTCTCATCCCAATGACTGAATCTAAACTCTTTCCCTTAACTCAAAATTTTTCCCCATTTGACAGAATAACTGCCACCATAAAGAAAATACCTATCAAAAATTCTCATCAGTGATCAAAATTCTTATTATAGAATGCCCTCAATCAAGCTTTCAAATTAACAAAATTCATTCTAAGTTCTATTAATATAGTACCCCTATCTTTCTAATATCATCTTTAACAAGTATTTCAATTTCATCAAAAAAAACCCACAATCTCCACTCACAGCCGACTTATGCCCACTAAAACTCGAATATTTTTATTTCTTCAACCAACCGAAAATCAACACTTAATTACCTTGATCATCCTTTAAGCACTTGTAGAATCAATAATATTTTAACTATCTATGAATAACCAACATAATCAAAATATACCTATATACAAAATAAAGCCAAATAAAACTTATCTTATATAGCCGAACTCAATAATCAAAATAACGACTCAAAGAAGCATAGTAGTAGAGATTATTACCGTACAAATCAAAAATCCCAAAAATCCTTAAGGTCTTCCTTACATTAGGTCATGGAACAGTGGTTTTGGCTTCAATTTCTTTGATTCCTTTTGTACCTACGGAGATCAATACCTCTCTAAGACATTAAATGCACGAGATTGAGAGGTGGGGGAAAATAAAATTCAGCTTGGAAGGCTCCAGGAGCTGCTGGAAGATGGCGTGGAATAAGAAAAAAGAGCAAAGAGCAAATACATTATTATTATTTTTTTTTTGAGCTTCCTCCCCCCTTCTGCGTTTGCGCAGGGTCATGCTAACTAGTGCCCTAAAGGCACTCATTAAGGATCCATTTTTGGTAAGTTTTCATATCACTTTTATGGGAAAAGTAAAAAATTATCAAAACATTAATTACTTTTTCATTTTTCTTATAAAAACTTTCCTAAAATTGATCATTAACAAGTGCCCTAAGGGCACTCATTAACATTTCCCATAAATTAAATAAGTGTGTGTACTAGAAATTTCTAGGTGTGTTACTATATGTGTAGAAAATATCTAGGGTTTATTTATTTATTATTCATGTGTATTAAAATATTTTATTAAATTTCAAATTAACCCCTCAAGTTTAGTTATTGTTCTCTTTATTTCCTGAAAAGGTCCCCATTAAAATGACCTTTCGTTCAGACGCGGCTTACACGCCAAAAATAAAATTGACGTAACACGCTAAAATGACCCAGAATGTTACAATATTTTGTATAGTTTCTCGGGTATTGTGAATATTCTGATGTGTTTTGTGTTATTTCGTAGATAAATAAAATATCAAGACTTATTGAAATCAAATAGGGACTAAAACAGCGAAAAACGGATGAAAATGGCAAAATGGGAAATCCACATGTCGCGATGCATACACTTCTCTGCGTCGCGACTCGCCTTAATAATTCATCTGTCGACGTGCGTTATCACTCTATCATCACGTGCATCATCACAGTGGCATCATGACGTCAGCATAATAATTCATCTGCCGACACACGTCATCACTTGCGTCATCATGACGTCAGCGTCGTGACGCCCAAGCCTTCACGCTAGAGGCTTGATTCAGAAGGAAAATTCAAACTTTCTTCTGGTGAATTTCTTAGAATATTAAGAAGAGAGTATCTTGCTTGTTTATTTACAGCTTTCTTGTATTTACTTTTTATTTTAGCAATAAAACTGTGTGTGTTTTACTTAAAGCATGAGTAGGTAACTTCTTTCTGCTGGGGTGAAAAGGTGAAGCTTTTATTATGATAGTTTAGACCAATCTCCCTTATTTATAATAAATAAATTATCTTAAAACCTGACTTAATTGGATACCACCTTTATGATCGGTTGAAATTAATTAAAACCTGACTTAATTATGATATAGCCTATATGGTCGGTTGGTAATATGATGTAAATTTATATATTATAATAAGAGAGATTTCTAAATTTGAAATAATAAGAGTGTAACCCCTAACCTCGGCATTTTATTTTATTATTTTATTTTAACTTTTTAGTTTTCAAAATTGTTTTATAATGTTTTATTTATTTCGTAATTCTAGATATGTGTCATAATTAAATACGTTGTCTAAGGTTGTGATGAAAACCAATATCAATAATTTAATAAGATGACTTTTCTTATATCTTGTGTGATGTTTTGATTTATTTATTGAGTCTAGTTCTTAATTCTTCTTGTTAATTGGCCAAAAATAAAATTGATTAGATAAACTTAAAATGAACTTGGAAAATGGATTTTAGGTTTAGCCGTAGACTCTATAGCTCACGATCTCACAGCCACCTTAGAGATTTCCTTCCAGGATAGGAATATACCTGTCGGGCGTGGGTAGCCATAATTGGAACTTAAAATTAATGAATTCAGAGTTTCTTAATTAACATATGAATATAGTTAGTTGGGTTACTTTGTGTGTTTGTATCTGACCATTGGAAAAGACTTTTGCATCTTTTCGTGTTCCGGGTTAATAAACTAATATGTCACACAAGCATAAAATAATCAACTCATTCTTAGAGGATATTGGTAGGATTCACAACCCTGGATATTTTCATATCATTGTTTAAAACTTAAAATCTACCTTAGTTTTATTTACTTGTTTGTTTTAGATAAAAATCATCATCCAACCAACAATCAAATCAATTAGATACGTATAGAAATTTAGCTTCATAAACTAATAACATAGGTATTAAGTCCTCATGGGATCAATAAATTTTATACTACTTGAGCAATACGTGCATTTGCGTTACGTTACCACCGATCATGGTCGTATGCAAACACCCAAAGTAACCCAATTAACTATATTCCTATATTAACCAAGTTATCTGAATTCATTAAGGTCAAGTTCCAATTATGACTACCCACGCCCGATAGGTATATTCCTAGCCTGTAAAGTTCCAATTATGACTACCCACGCCCGACATGTATATTCCTAGCCTGTAAGAAAATCCCTCTCAATGTGAGATCCTGTGCTATTGAATCTACAGCCGAAACATAAAATCCATATCCCAAGTTCATTTTACATTTTGTTGGGATTCTCTAAGGTCCCGGGATCAAATCAAGCAATGAAACAACATATGTGAATACTCGTAAAAGCATGGCAGAATCATACTTACAACGATCGACTTTTGCGATGCGAGGAACAACAAAAATCTTCAAGCTTTTCTCCTTGGAAGCTCACGGCATTCACCTCTATTTTTGTCCTCCATATGCTCGGCCAAGCTCCAAGCTTGGGTGTGCATTCCATGCCCACCGGTGGGTTTCCCTATCACCTTCGCAAGACCCTTAAAGCGTGCTAGCACTCCGGAAATTTTGCCGCAAAATTTCCTTAGCTTCATTCAACTCTCAGCAATTCAAAATCTTGGAGAGGAAAGAAAATGGCCTAAGGCCGTGAGAGGAGAGAATGAGAGTGTGTGTTGTTTTTGGTTTATTTGTGTATCTAATACAC
>SKCR01039965.1:0-60270 GCA_019454045.1 Zanthoxylum bungeanum
AATCTGACCCGATCCGTGAATACTCTTAATATATATTTTCTTAATCTATATTTATTAAAAACGCCATATGTGGGGATCGAACCCACGACCACATGGTTAAAAGCCATGCGCTCTACCGCTGAGCTAAGACGGCTCGGGTCAAGAGCTCATTAATTTAAGAAAATAAAGAAAGTGATAAATGATTTAGAAAATAAACTTCTCACTATTATACGTGATGAAGCGATCCAACAAGTAGCATCCGAAACTAGGGATGACAGTGAGTAGGGTATGGTGCGGGTTTTCCATTACCAAACTCGCACCCGCATATGTAAATAAATTATCAAACCCGCACCATACCCGTTGCGGGTTTTAATTTTCATTACCAAACTCGCACCGCATATAAAAATAAATTACCAAACCCGCATTAGTACCCAACGGATTTTTTGCGGGTTTTTAAAATATTGAATTACTTTGTGTTCTTAATAATATAATTTTTTTAATTAAATAATTTATTTTTATTTGCTAGCTGTAGTTTTCACATTTGTTTTCATTTGACATATACAACATGCAATGTATGTATATACAGTACATAGATAACATAATGTATGAAAGACTCAGTACCATGTGTTTATTTTTCCATATAAACATAATTAAAATGAGTTATTCCCTTCATAATTATAATGATCTAAGTTAGCCAACTCAATCGAAAATAAGCTAAAAAGTAATCACCAACATTTGGTCATATTTTTTTATGCTAAGTGTAATGAAAGTGATGCTTACAAGGCTCAAGTGGTGTAAGTGTAATGAATAATCATGAAAGCTATTGAAGTTGCAGCAAACACTAGCTTATTTTGCTCATCTCCCGTTTATGATATGTGAACTTAATCCAAATTTTTGTATTATAATTTTATTAACAAGTGTGATTAAAAAATAATAATAATAATAGTCATGCAAAAAATCTTCAGTTGAGCAAGTTGAGGGCTGCTACTGAGTGGGAGTGTGGAACTGTGGTTTAGTGTTTTAGGTTTAGGTTTTGTTATTTGTTTTTATATGAAGATTTTTTTTATATTGTCCTAAAAATATTAATTAATAAAAAATATTGCGGGTATGCGGATACCCGTATTTTTTTTTAAATACCAAAACTGCACCGCACCCACTAATATATTTACCAAATCCTACTTATTGCGGGCGGGTTTTGCGGGTTTGCAGGTAAAATTGTCATCCCTAGTCGAAACCCATTGGGTTTGTGCTCCATTGTCTCCCAAACGAGGCCTATTAAATCTCCCAACCACATTACGGACTTGTATTAATATTTTCCATTATAAGAAAGTCATACCTCCGAGCAACGAGATAATATATCATGTTTCGGGTGTATATGTCATATCTCTCACAGCAGTTGGGTCCCACAACCTAAAACATAATATAATTTTTCCCGAGGGACACTAAGATTCGTTCAGACATACTCCTAAAATAAATTAAGGAATCGAATTTATGTCGAATATTAAATAAATTAAATCAAAATATGATAAATTCCATATTTAATTTATTAATAAATGAGTATTTGTTTAGTCATGAAAATTTAACGATATAAATTATCGTAATTTATTATATTAATTTTTTACAAATGTATATATATGAAATATGCAATGAATGAATTTATTGAAAATGATTTATCAAATTTAGATAATATTATTTTTTATATAATAACAACAACTAATATTAAAACAAATTCTAAACGAATCAATCAACTCAAATTCATATTTGATTCGATTAAAAAAATAAATTGAATCGAATTGATCTATTTTTATACAAATACATATTACTTTAGAAGCATTTTAAAAAAATACATATTCATTTTAAAGCGATTTTCTCTCTCCAAATCTAAATCATCGTATCAAAATCCAACGATTCAATTTAACTGGAGCGGACTTGTGGGTCCTTAGTCCAAGGAAATTCGAGAAAGCAAGTGGGGCCCAGATCTTGATTATGGTCAAGGCTTACGTGTCAAAATCAGAGACACTTGCTGAACAAGTTGACCACCGTCTGATTGTAAAATCACAATTTCCCATTTTATCATCCATCTCTGTCTCTCTCTCTCCAAAATTCCAAAATTTCGCGGAGCGAGAGACCAATATAACAGCAATCGCCATTTCGAAGAAATAATCGGAGTAAGATTTTGAAGATGTTGAGAGTCGCGGGGAGAAGGCTTTTATCTCTCTCTTCACCGTCGGCGGCGACGGCGCGGAGGCCTATCGCCTCGTCTTGGAATCTAATCAACGGCGCTGATTCATCCTCCTCCTCCGGTGATGATTTTAGATCCAACGGCTTCTATAGCTCCGGATATTTGGGACCTCAGTTTCATGTTCCTTGCCGAGGTCAGTTGGGTTTTTCAGCCGTCTTTTATGATTTCTTACAAATATATTACCTGCTGGGTATGAAGTTTTAATTAATTTTTTATTTTGCGATGCTGATGATTTTTTTCGTTATTTTTATTTTTTTTATCATGGTATTAGTAGCGTTGCTTGAGATTATCTTGTTATTAGCTTCCAATGTGATTTTTTTTTTTAAGAAATTGGATCTACATATTTAGATAAAAGTAGATTATTTATTGATTTTTGTTTTATTCACTGTGAGAATAGTATTTAGGTATGAGTTGTTAGTATGTAGCGGTGTTTTAAAAAAACGTTTTGAGGCGCCGCCTCGAGGCGCCGAATCGTCGCCTCTAGGCGTCGGCGCGTCGAGGCGGCCGCCTAATACGCCCCAGTCGTTTTTGCCGCGCGAGGCGGGCTGAGGCGGCCGCCTCACGTTCAGCCAACTTTTGTTGTAAGTTGTAATAAGTTATTAATTATTAATTATATTTTTTATAATAAAATTTTTTTTTATGTATCGAATTGTGATTTTTGCTGGACTTTGTCACTTTTGATGGATTTTGTGATTTTTGATAATATTATATATCGAATTGTATTGTAAAAATAATGCAAATTATTATTATTATTTTATTATTATTATTATTATTATATTATTATTATTATATATGCATGATGAAAATTATTATACTCTATAGGATAGGAGCAATGAAAACTATTTAAAATTGTGTCATGATCTCAATTCTAATTATTTCTTTATATAATTTATAAATTTTTAATATCATTAATAAATATTAATTGTGATTTTTTAAAAAAAGATCAACATTAATTATAAAATTTTGAATATACTATGAATGATGGAAAAATGAATGTATTTTGGATTATTGATGTTTTTTTTCCGACTTTCGGTTCGAGGCGCCCGCCTCGCCGCCTCGATGCGGTCCGCCTCACGCCCCAATGGCCGGCCGCCTCGAGGCGCCGCCCCGTATTTTTAAACATTGGTATGTAGAGCCATTTTTGAATGGAAAAGTTTTTCAAGAGAGTAAATTTTTTATTTTATTTTATTTTAAGAACTGTTAGGAATATTGTTAATGAGTTTCAAACCTCAATTCATTTTGCGGGTGGTTATGTCTTTGATGGTGTTTTGTAAAGCCAATAAATTAAGTAATAAGTAATTACCAGCATAATGCAGTAAATGAATACTTGTAAAAGCCTTTTTTTTCTAAAAGAATAAATTTCAACAGAAAATGAAAATCCAAGCATTATGGTGTCTAAACCAAGTTAACCAACTTTTTCTGATGCTGATTGAGGAGCCAAAGTTTGCTCCATAAGTTTCATGACAATAGATATATAATTTATTGAATCAATCTGTTGGTAAGTGGCATTGTTCTGATAAATACCCATGCCGATTCTTATGTTTTTCATCATTAAAGGACGCCTAAGTGTTTTTACTGAGGGTTGAAACAATGTGTGCTTGATAGTAATTTTTAAAAGCACCACTATGTCACTATGATAATCTACAGAAACAATAATCAATTATTTTGTTTTTTTACGTTGTTCTAAAACGCGCTAGGCGCTAATCGGGCGGCGACCCAGCTCCTACGCGGATCGCCGGGGCCTATGCAATTAGTCTGCAAACAGTTAAAACCTAATGTTTTTCAACATCATAAATAATTCAAATCATATAAATTCAATCAAAATATAATAAAATATAAAATCAAAACTCAATCAACCATATCAAACATCAAAATCCTTGGTCAATCCATCAAAAATCCTTTAATTAAGTCCAGAATATGAGGCCAAACTCAAAATCCAACAAAAAAAATTAATAAAACAAAGTTAAAGTTACTAAATCTTTTCTAATCATCCTCTAATTATTCTTCATCCGGTTCAAACTCATTATCCTTAGGTTCTTTCATCATAATCAAAATCCTCTTCATCAAGTTCTCTATATGTAGTATTCCTAGCTCTTTTCCGAGGTTGTAACATTTCATCTGCCCCAGTTGCTTCTCCAACTATCTTCCAAGTAAGCCCCGAACCGAACTTTACTTCATCGTTGCCAGATTCACCACCCTCAACAATCCATCGTTGTGCATTACTAGCATTTTTGCGAGTAATACATTCAATTTCATATCCTTCTCCCGTTTATGCTTGTTCTGAAACTTGCATTAAAGGAAACAATGACTAGATTGTTTAATCGATTCACATCTAGTCTATTTTTTTTTTTTTTTTTTATTTTTTGTGAATCTACATAAAAAATTTAAATAAATAAATTAATATTTATAATTTAAAAAATAAAATAATCAAATATTTTACTAATGTTAAATATTTACCCTCTCAAAGGTGCTCCAATTTCGTTCGCACCCACCCGGATGAACTAATGGTTAATGAATGTTTTTTTTTTGTCATTTTTAAGCAAGTTAGTTGTATGGTGTCCATATGTACGCTACCATGAAACTACAAATTAACATAAATAATTTAAATGAAATATACCAAATCGTATATAATATGCTGATTAATTCAAATGATACTTTGTTTTTACTTGGATTAAAAACACTCGACATGCTTTTGCCGCCATTTCTCTACCAAAAGCTTCATATTTTGTCTTATACGAAGCCAAATCCCCATTTATCACCTTACTTTGCATATCAATGTCATTGGGAAAGAAAGTCTCCACAATCATTAATACCTCGTCCATTACCTTCACATCATATTCAATGCGTGTATCCTTATAATAGTAGTAAGGATTTAATAGATAAGCGATGCAATGCAATGAAGTATCAAGCCGACCTTCGTTTTTGCTATCAATAATCTCCAAGATTAGCCGATAATTATTCTCAATATTGTTTAATACCTCATTTATCTCTTATTTTGCATTTTTTAGCTCTCCATATACAAAACCCATGAATGACTTTCTATCCCCATCAAGTAGTCGAAACACTCTCACCAAAGGTGCAAACACCTCCAAATATTGAGTCACGCCATTCTAAAAAATAGATTGTTTAATCCTAAAAATTATTGCATCGCGCATGATATCGAAGCATTTTTGCCAATGGCAATTGCTTTTCAATGATATCAAAGCATTTTTGCTTTGCGCATGATGTCCAGAATAACGACATATTCACATCTCACTCTTACCTCAAAGGCTCAAAGGGAGTGACCATAGGAAAGGAAGGAGGTCGGTAAGTAAAGTAAGTTGGGGCCGCTCAGTGAAGAAACAACATATTATTTCATCCTAAATTATATACTAAGCGTACATTTTTGAACCAATTATAAAGACATTTCAAATTCTTTCACTTTTAGGCTCCGTTTGGTATTACTTTTCAAATATAGATTTTTCAAGTAAAACTTTTGATACAAATTTTTTAGATGTTTGATTGTCAATGATAGATTTTATTAAAAATTTTAAAATATTTTTGATGGATAAGTTTTTTAAGTTGTGTTACGAAAGAAATAAAATAATGATATGAAAAAAAAATTCTACCTCTACCCAAAATTCCAAAATTTGAATTTTTATTAGTAGAGACAAAATAATTTTTTTAATTCTCAAAAATCATATTCTAAATACAATCAAACACTAACAAAAGTTTTGCAAAGAATTTTTGGGATTAAACAATCTTTCCATATACAAAGCCAAATATTTTTCGGAGTTCGTGTGCTATTCACACCATAAACCTCATGCTTGAAAGTATTGAGAAATTACCGAGGTACAAAAAAATCATTGGTAGTGTCAAAGCTTTCATCATTTTTGTGTATGGTTATCATAAGATTTGTCCATGATGAGGTCATTTACAAAACAGAGGGGCATAGTGAGGCCGAGAGTAGCTAGGTTTGCCTCAGCTTTCTTTACTTTACAAAGTTTGATGGAGAAAAAAGAAAGTATGCGAACCATGTTTGCTAGTACAGAGTTGGATGGGTGCATATAGTCGAAGCAAGCTAAAGGGAAAGCGACATTTGCCACGGTGATGAGTGTTTCTTTTTGGAATGGTGTGACTCAATGTTTGAAGTTGTTTGCATCTTTGGTGAGAGTGCTTCGACTAGTTGATGGGGATAGAAAGCCATTCATGGGCTTTGTATATGGAGAGATAAAGAATGCAAAAGAAGAGATAAATGAGGTATTGAACAATATTGAGAATAATTATCAGCCAATCTTGGAGATTATTGATAGCAAAATCAAAAGTCGGCTTGATACTCCATTGAATTGCGTCGCTTATCTATTAAATTTTTACTACTATTATAAGGATACAAATATTGAATATGATGTGAATGTAATGGATGGAGTATTAACGGTTGTGAAAGTTTTCTTTCCCAATGACATTGATATGCAAAATTAGGTGATAAATGAGGAGTTGGTTTCGTATAAGACAAAAGATGAAGCTTTTGGTAGAGAAGTGGCAGCAAAAGCATGTCGGGTATCTATTGATGCTTTTAATCCAGGTAAAAACAAAGTATTCATTTCATTTGAATTATTGCATATTATATAAGATTTAATATATTTCATTTAAATTATTTATGTTAGTTTGTAGTTTCATGGTGGCGTACATATGGACACCATGCACCTAACTTGCTAAAAATGGCAAAAAAGATACTTTCATTAACCACTAGTTCATCGGGGTGCGAACGAAATTAGAGCACTTTTGAGGGGGCAAATATTTAACATAGTTAAATATTTGATTTTTTTAAAATTATTAATATTAATTGATCTATTTAAATTATTTATGTAGATTCACACGAAGAAAAAGAATAGACTAGATGTGAATCGATTAAACAATCTAGTATTTGTTTCCTATAATGTCAAGTTGCAGAACAAGCACAAAAGGGAGAAGAATATGAAATTGGATGTTACTCGGCAAAAATGCTAGTAATGCACAATGATAGATTGTTGGGGGTGGTGAATCTGGTGATGATGAAGAAGTAGAGCCCGGTTCGGGGCTTATTTGGAGGATGGTTGGAGAAGCATTTAGGGCAGATGAAATGTTACCACCTCGGAAAAGAGTAAGGAATGCTGAATACAGAGAACTTGATGAAGAAGATTTTGATTCTGATGATTAAGGATAATGAGTTTGAAGAAGAATTAGAGGATGATTAGAAAAAATTTAATAACTTTAACTTTGTTAAAGGATGAGGAACTTTAATTTTGTACTTAATTAAAGGATGTTTGATGGATTCACCAGGGATTTTGATATTTGATATGATTGATTGAGTTTGTATTTTATATTTTATTACATTTTCATTGAATTTATATGATTTGGACTATTTATGATGTTGGAAAATATTATGTTTTAACTGTTTGCCTACTAATTGTCTAGGCCCCGCCTAAACGCTGGGTCGCCGCCCGACTAGCTCCTAACGCGTTTTAGAACATTTTCCCGATATATGCCTAATATGTTCTTTCATTCTATAAACTCCTCCGGAAAAAGTTTTTGAACATAACTTGCATTTAACTTTATCCAAGTTATTCGGATCCACTAAAGCCCCATACCTCCATCCAACATCATTTGAGTTTCGTTTAAAAAGGGGACTACACTCCGAATGTGAGGCCGCAGAAGAAGCCATGTCCTACTAAGAATGAATCCATTAATTAGTAATTACTACTAAATACTAATAACTAATTAATTATTAATTAGTATGTCCAAGTAACAATTAATTATTTAACTATCATCATAAACTCTAAAATTTAAAACATTAATCAAATTTATTTACTAATTAAGTAACTACTAATATTTAATTAGTTTTTAACTATTAACAATAAAAAAACACTCAAATTTAAAATTAAAGTGAGTAATTAATTTTAGGGTTTTGGGTCAAATTAACAAAATTAACAGAATAGGGTTGTAGTTAATTAGTTATAATTATTTCTATAAATTAATCATTATTATCATATTTGATTTTTGTTGACAAAAAAAAAAAAAGGCTTACCTTTAGCTTTAGGCAGTGTTCGAATGAGTGAGTGAGATAGAGAAGAAAGAGAGTGGAGCATATAGATTTTTTTTTTACATATATATAACCCAGGGGGTTAGTTAGGCCTCCAAAACGTCGTCGTTTTGAGCGATTAAAAAAAAAACCAAGGCCACCGAGCGTGGCGGCCCTACGCGGCCGAGTAGTGGCGAAATCGACGCTGATTTCACGTCGACTTCTCAGCCGCGCGATTACCTCTGCCGATTAGGTGGTAATTGCGACAACACTAGGCCGATTAGCGAAAATGCGGCTCGTTTTCGAACACTGTTTTTTTATATCATTTTATGGTACATTTATACCTTTTTTCTGGATAACTGTGGATTTTGTACTGAGGGTGCTCTGTAGGACTTTTCCACTTTGCTTGAGGTTAATTGTAGGTAAGAATGTTGTGTGGTAATTTCACTAATTTGCCCTAAATGGATTCATGGAATAGTTGACTTAACTGAAGTATTGGGGTTCCCTATTTGTTTCCATGTTTGGTGAATGTTCTTGGGAGAAAATGAAAACAGGTACTACATAAGTTGTGTAGAAAAATAGTCAAAATGCAGTAGTAGTACCTTTTTGATTCCATTAATGGTGTAAATCATTTTTACAAATTATGATACATATTGGAAGTTGCAAATTTTTACTGTTCATCCCCCCTTCAAAGCACCAAGGATGTAAACTTATGAATATACAACTTCTTGACCCATTGCCTAGTGATGCATTGTAATCTTGTTATCTTTTATGTATAATCCATGGTTTTTTTTCATTTGTAATGTGTTATATTATATTATTGTTTGGAATCTTCAGAGAAGATGTCTCTTGCTGAATGCTGTTGCAGGTTTTTCTTCCGAGTTACTCACACCAAGAAATGACGACAGCATGGTTCCAGGTGTTCCAGCGACAGTGGCAGCTGTTAAGAACCCCACTTCTAAGATAGTATATGATGAATACAATCATGAACGTTATCCTCCAGGTGACCCCAGCAAGCGGGCATTTGCCTACTTTGTCCTGACAGGTGGTAGGTTTGCGTATGCTTCACTGATCCGTCTTCTCATCCTTAAGTTTGTGCTGAGCATGTCAGCAAGTAAGGATGTTCTTGCAATGGCCTCTCTTGAGGTTGATCTCTCCAGCATTGAGCCGGGCAGCACAGTGACTGTTAAGTGGCGTGGAAAGCCTGTTTTCATCAGACGTCGGACTGAGGAGGATGTCAAGCTTGCCAACAGTGTTGATGTCGGGACACTTCGTGATCCTCAACTTGACGCAGAGAGGGTTAAAAACCCAGAGTGGCTCGTAGTTATCGGGGTCTGCACACATCTGGGTTGCATTCCCTTGCCAAATGCTGGTGATTTTGGTGGATGGTTTTGCCCCTGTCACGGTTCTCATTACGATATCTCTGGGAGGATTCGCAAGGGACCAGCACCATACAATTTGGAGGTACCCACTTACGCCTTCTTGGATGAGAATAAGATGCTTATTGGTTGATAAGTGTGACGTTCGATGCCAGTGAATCATGGTTATTTGAGACCTCGATTTATTTTGTTTTATTTTATCAGATAATGCCGAAGATAAACGCAGATCTTTGTGTCTTGCCACCCTTTCGTTGGGGTCGGAATACTGTAATTCAGAATAAATTGCCTCGTTTTGACACACATTGTTATTGAACCTAAACTTTCATCGTTTTATTATTTTCTAGCAATGCTAGAACCTTTTTTAAGTTTATAATGATGCTGAGGGCTCTCATGCGCTCATCATACATGCATATATTTTTATCTCATTTTTTGTGTGGTGATGTTGTTACATTGATACGACGACTTTAACTTAGCTGCCTAAGAGGTGTGTAGGGCTTATGATTTCACCTTGAGGTCCTGGGTTCGAATCCAGATAGTGCGTTTCTTGTAAGAGTCTGGGACAACCGGGGGTTTTATCTTCCGGGGTGATTTGGTGGCGGGATTTCTAACGATTCAAAAAAAAAATAAAATAATAATGAATCGAAAATATTATGTGCAGATAAATTATCTGTTTTCTTTCTCTCTCCATAACATAGACGTATTGCCTTGGATTTGCACTATACCATATTTATCATTCTTATCCATATCATTTGTAGTTAGCGGTAAAAATTCATCCTATTGTGTTGTGTTCATGTCATATCATGTTTAAGTAAATGAGAACATGGTTTGTTTAATAATTATGTCAAAATTCTTGAACTCATAACTGATTAATAAAGAGGCAAATTTCTGTGTCAAACACAATTACATTACTGATACAATTTACCTTGATATGATTACACGTTTAACCAACAAATACTTGGTCGTAAATGATTACTCATGTCGCGTTAATACAAATACACTAATATTATTCGTTTATAAACAGATAAATATGTTGAGATAGTGTAACATAAATACAATATAATCAATAAATTGATTGACACAATACGACAGGATTATTAATCGTGTTATCTTATATTATCCCAAATTTGAAAAATTCGTGTCGTATCCCATATTAATACCTCAAATTGTGGTACACCACTATGTCAACCCAATTATCCTAGCTTTGCAATTGCCCATAATTGAGTACAGATTATAGTTGTGGTAAAACAAAGTTCCGTATTGGGAAAACATGTAGATAAATTCAAGAGACTTGGAAATGAGCACATGGATTTTTTGGACAATACAAATAAATTAATAAGATTCTTTTTTTTGGAAACATTGGAAATCCTGCCGTCAAACTACTCAATCTGGGCTTAAACGGAGTAAGTAAAACTCATGATTGCCCCAAGCTCTTACAAGAAGTGTATCCCTGGATTTAAAACCTAAGACTTGACAACCAAATCTTAAATCTTATACCAACAAGCCACAACCTTGGGGACAGATTCTAAACATTTTCAGGTTTTAAAAGCTAAAAGCTTAAGCTGTGTCAATATGATATGCATGATGCATCTCAAAATTTCTGCAGAGTACAAACATGAAAATTCTCAAGTAATTCCCTCTCCCTTAAGAACATATACTGAACAAGTGTAATAACCTTGACTGCTCAATTTGCTGTACCTTCTATTATGATGCCAACACAAAAATTTGGAACAATCTTTTCATCAATCTTTGTCATTTCTCAAAGATGCCCTTAACATATACCATCCCTTTTTCACTTAGCTGAAGCTCCTTTCTCATTTGCTCAACTTGTTGGTCATCCCCTTGGACAAGGATCTCGGACAGAGTCCCGTCTTCTCCAACTATCATTTTAACTTTAATTTGCTCTTTCCTTGAAGCTCGCTTCCAGTAATATGCTCCCCTGCATACCATCCAAAAAAACATTAGTACTTCAAGCTAAATTTTCATTTGGTGACAGTTGTGACACTTGACAGAACACAGGCTGCTTGCACTTACGCTAAAGGACTTAGGATGGTGATCCAGAACCAATTATTGCCAATATCCGGATAGGTTATGGTAAGAACAAGGCCAACACTTGCCAAGCTGATGCAGGTACAGAATGTGAGTAATGCTGCTTGGCCTCGACTTGGAACCATCATGCCTTCAAACCTTCAAAAACATTACAAGGATCACATGTCAATGTAATGTTAATAGAAGTAACCAACCGGAGGCCTTTGCCCTCTTGTTTATCATATCAAATAAAAAGTTCACTTCAGAACTCAACATTCAGCATTAGTCCTTTGACATTAGGTAGTAGTACCGGTGTGTCTAGGAGTACTTCATGTAGAAACACTTTCAAGTAAATAGCACATGCTTATCAATTGCTTATTTAGAAAGTACTTCAAGTCCCTTATTTTCGTAGAATTGCTATTGATCCTAAAAACCATATTTGTCTACCTCAGCCAAGCATTAAGGGGGAAAAAGTGCTGTTTTGGTAAATGCTTTTCTAATAGTTCCAAAAGCACTCTACAAATCACCCTACATCAATGAAGCTACTAGTTCGAATTTGGATTAAAAGAACATTCAACTGTAATGATGGAAATGAAACCATGGGAAAACTTCTACTACTCATTAACTATATAGCATTCTGATCACTGTGATTGTGTCACTATACATCCCATATGAACACATAAGCTTCATAGGGCGGTGCAGTACACACGAAGGCTTCCGCAATGGCGGGGTATGAGGACAGATGTACACAGCCTTACTCTTATAAGCAAAAGATACTATTTGCAAGAATCGAACCCCTGACGCCACGCCAGGTCACCATAGAAAAATCTTTACCGCTACTCCAAGTGTCTCAGTACACACGAAGGCTCCCGCAATGGAGGGGTATGAGGACAGATGTACAGAGTCTTACTCTTATAAGCAAAAGATACTATTTGCAAGAATCGAACCCCTGGACGCCAGGTCACAACAGAAAAATCTTTAACGCTACTCCTAGTGTCTCCCTATAGCAAAAAAAAAAATCTAATAACACAAAATTGTGAACAGTACATAAGATAAGAGGATGAGACACTAGTGGCTTACGTTACAACCTCTCCTCTATCAGTTACCGCAAAATTATTGCGAGTAAAGAATGACAAAATCTCTCCCGCAACTTGATTCGGTGCCTTCTTATTACTTTCTCCTTCTCCTACAAACGTCTTTTGCACTATCTGCAACAATAATGAAATTAACCCCCATAACACATTTCAAGCATTAGACAAAAAACCCAGTTCTTAAAAAGTTAAAATTTGTTAAAAATGAAGTAAAAACTCATAAACCTTTGATTTAACTGAGCGTTTGATGAGGGACCAGAGGCCAGGAACAGAGATGACAAACAAGCCAAGGGAAGTGTAGTAGCTAGCCAATGAATAACCCACGGTGCTCTCTGCTAGTAGGTACAATGACAGAGGGTTATTTTGGTCATGATTGTTGATGTGTTCAATAAGAGCTGAAGTAGATGATAACAGAGGCTCTTGCATGGCTACAGCAACTGCCAGCTGCTGCTTCTTGGCTCTTGTTGATAATGGTGGGTTTGGTGGAATTGGAGCTTGCCTTAGCCATGATTGCTGTTGAGTTGAGTCTTTGAAGCTGCGTTTTGAGTGAAGAGAGAATGAACAGAGAAGCTGTGGGGTTGGTGATGATGATGGTGATAGCTTTGCTGCCATTTTTAGTTTTGCAGGAGAATCAGAAGTTGAGTTTTGAGCTATGCGATTTATTTCATGGTTCGGTTTTTGTATGTGATGGTCAGCTATTTGAATGGCCCAGATTTAATAGCATCTTTGGTAGCTAAAACGACACGTTTCTGAACAAATGAAACGACTGGTATTGGTTAAAACGACATTCTCAAGATAGAAAAATTGATATGAAGAAAAGAGTTCATTGTGTGTTTAAAAAAAAAAAACTATATCCAACTACTCTATAAATTATCATAACTTTAGTTATTATAGTTTTGAAAAATACAAACTTTAATCATGCCGTTAATTTTATTTATTTATTAATTGAGTCATTTTTCATCTAATTTTAAAAAAAAATTTATTATATTTATATAGTTTTTGGGTATTCAATTCACTTAACACTGATCAGGTAAAAAATAACTCAAAATTAACACAAAATATTTAATGTCTTGGACTAATGTTTATATATAATTTTGAGGCATATATAATACATTTAGGGTAATATTTCCCCGATTATGTGTTGTAAGAGTTACGGGCAAATTCATTGCAAGATGTAACAAAACTTTTGGAAATGTAATACAACACGGTTGAATCTCTGCTTGAAAACTTATTCAAGAGAAATATTATATTTGTTATGAAGAAGCCGTGTCCAATTTATAGGCAATCAAAGATGGTCTCTAAAAGACATAATTTTTAGTCACCAAAAGTCATGTATTTTGGCACCAAAAGACACCAAATTCGATATTAATCGGTTACTTTATATGTTTAATTTTTGTTTTCCTGATGCGTCAGCATAAGGTAATAACCGAACCAAACTAAATTTATGATCTTCATATTATATAACATCTTACATTGATAAATTAACCATTTTACATTGAATATATGTATAAATAAAGATTTTCAAGTCCAGGCGCCGATATTATCCAGACTTGTATTTTCTTAAATAAAACAACGTTGATTTATGGGTCAATGAATAAAACAACGTTATTTTATTGAACAAAACACGCGTTAATTTTTTTTTAAAAAAACCACAACATCAAAAATAGAAGTGCGCCTATGATTTGTGGGGAGACATTGTAAATTTCTTTCAAGATAGCAAATTCTCTAAAGTAACTCGTAGCATGTGGTATTAAGATGACTAGTCGGGAGACCACGCAATGCGCGGGTTTATTTAGATACAATTCCAACTGTTATTGTTTGTCTATAAGATCTTAGTTTTACTTGTAAGATATTTTGCGATTTTGTAAGCTCTTAAAAAATAATTCCCTAAATATCTCATGTGAAAACCTCACAAGCTTATCTAATTAAGAATTTTTTGCCATATAAATCTTTTTTTTCTCAAGAATTATCTTCATTCCTTCTTGGAACATAAGAACCGTATGATTCTGTAGACCAATGATAGACAAAATGGTGAGAAACCTCTTTTCAGTGATTACGCTGTTAGTATGTATATATAATTCTTTGCCATATAAATATTTTTTTCTCAAGAATTATCTCCATTCCTTCTTGAAACATAAGAACTGTCTGGTTCTGTAGACCGATTATAGAAAAAATGATGAGAAACCTCTTTTCAGATGAGTGATTAGGCTATTGGTATGTATATATACAATTCCATAACTTTAATGTTATTTAATATTGTTCAACATAATCTTATATTAGTTTAAAATTTGATCTTTCTGGTTTAGAAAATTCTATCAAAGCTTGGCATATGCAACTCAAGCTATAATCGATTCCAATATTTGCATACTATTTTTCTTGGATGCTTATTTAAAAAAAAAAAAAAAAAATCAAATTACTGCATTTGATTTATAAATTTTAATATTTAAATGTATAATCTAAAAAATCAAACCATCAGTTTTGGTGATGGAGATGGTAGACTTCAACTTTTGGACTATCATGATTATCAGCTTCTTTGATATTGTTGATTATGAATAATCCATAACCCTCTAAGTGATATGTGGCCTTAAAAATCACCCAAATTCAAAACAAAAAATGACTTAAATTATCTAAATATAATGGCAATAAAGAGTCCAATCAAATTTCATAAACTCAATCCAATTTGATTTTTTTTTTTTTTTTGATTGATCCCGACAGATAAAATCTTAAGCTTTAGTGGGTTTGGGTGCAAGATTCGAACTTTCCCTTTCATTTAATTTTTCACTTCAAATTTTATTGTCAACTAAATAAAATTTTGACATCACAGCGAGCCAAACCATCAAACAATACTTTTCGAACTCCATTAACGTACAAGATTGCTTCCTTTGTCTACTCCTAACCTATTTGATCAATTTCTTATTCGATTTTTACTTTTTAGTGACTCCATCTTTGTTTATGAATCAATAATAAAAATAATATTTCTAACCACCAAGAAAAAGAAATATCGAATTAAGTTGGATAATCAATTACATATTTTTCAATGACGTGGCGATGGAAGGAGGTGTGATCATATGGTGAAGAATCATCGTCGCCGATTGGAAGAGAGAAAATTCTCATACCAAGATGCATCAAAAATTGTTAGCATGAATAACATTGAAAAAATCAGTGTTAATGTAGACCATTTCTTCCATTTGTAATCGAAGTGCCTTAATTGCACCATTCTTTTCAACCAATTCACTCAAAATCGTAATAATAATAAGAGTGTGGGATGTAGGGGTGTTCGCGGTGTGATTTTTTCGTTTTTTACTTCAAACCGCGCGGGCTGGCAGTTTGGGAAATTAGAAAACGAAACCGCAAATTTGATAAGGAAAACCGTGGCGGTTCGGGTTGGCGGTTTAGCGGTTTGGGCGGTTCGGGTCGGCAGTTTGGATTATAAATTTTTTAAGAAAATTTTGTGTGTTTTCACATTATAATTGAAGAAAAAATTACATAATTTTCATTTATTCATTACATATTATTATATGATCATTAAATATCTTAATTTTCATAGTTAAAGAAGAAGAAAAATAAAAAATAATATTTAATTTGAACGCGGGTCGGCGGTTTAGGCGGTTCGGGTTGCGGTTCGAGTCAAAATTTACGGTTTGGGCGGTTCGCGGTTTGACATGGGTCAAACCGCACACCGACCCGAAATTTACGGTTCGATTCGGTGCGGTTCAAAATCAATTTTAATATTTTTTCAAACCGCGCGGTTCGGTTCGCGGTTTGACCCGAAATTGTGTTCACCCCTAATGGGATGCATTGAAGCCATGGCTCTATAAAATAGGATTAGGAAATTATGTAACCGGCAAGATAAATATTTTCAACCTAAGAGTCACAAAACGAATCACCGATATTTATGAATTAATTTATTACTCTTCACCCTTTTAATTTAGAGTGGATTAAGGAGGAGTAAACCAAGAGCCATTGCAACATTAATGATTTACAACCATCGACATATATAGATGAATTTAATGCTCTCATATTTTAAAGAGAGAGTTGAATTTAGAGTGGATTAAGGAGTATCAAATCAATAGTCTCACAAATCAAAGGAGAGAAACATATTCATCCTAAAATTAATGAAGTAACTTATTTTCCTTGGGGGTTATTGAAGTAAATATTTCTATAACGTATGAAATAAAATAAAATCATGTGATGATGTAAGATAAAATGAATTTCGGATCTTTTATTTTCAATATAAATTTTTTATAAATTGACACTGACAATTAATATAATTGCATGTAAAGGGGAAAAAAAAGAGAAAAAAAATAAAACGTTTACTTGGAAACCCAAAGAGTCCAACAACATCATAACTCATAAGACCACAAAGATTGCCGTCAGCTTTTGACTATCGAAATGATGAAGCTATTCCAATGGCTTGGCACTAGCTTTTAGCCCAGCCAAAACATTACAATTTTATTTTATTTTATTTTATTTTATTTTTTTACTTTACAAAATTACAAACATCAAATACAATTTGGGATTCTAAATTTTTTTTCTCTTTTCAACATTTCACGTACTATAGTTCTACACAAACTCATTTATAATCACATTTTTAAAAAATAAAATATAAATATAAATATAAAATCAATGAAGGGAATCATCCTTCACCCACTTGTTTTCACATAAATAGAGATGTGACTTAATCGAGTCGTATTGTGTTGGTTCTATTTAAATAATAATTGAATCGTATTGTGTTCGTTCTATTTAAATAATATAGGCTCATTCTGTCATTCATATTTCATGTTAGACTTAATTTTCTAAAAATTGATCCGACAAGGCATATTCATATATTATTACATCGAAATTTTAAATTTTAAATTTTATAATTATTTTATTTATTAATATTATTAAATTATCCCTAAATTAGTAGTTACCAATGGTAATTTTGAGTTTTTATATTTGATCATATTATTTTAAAAATATTTACTAAATCACTGTGCCTATAATGTGAGTTTGATGTGGACTTATTTGAACTCCCGTGTTATGTCGACCAATATTTTTTTATGTCGATTCAACCCAATCTAAGTATTTAATTGTGAAGGTTAAATTAACCGAACTATCTCCTCAATGATATTTTGAGATATTATTCAAAATCAAATCAAGGAAGCAAGCAAGCAATTGGGATAAAATAATGAAATAAAATTCAAACAATGACAATTACAACTCAAATATGACAAAGACTTGTTTAACAATAGTAATTTCATATTTCATGAACATATTTATCAATTTGGTACAATCAATCAATCGTCAATAATTCATTATATTTAATTAATAACATCATATTAACTTAAAATCAATTGATTGCATAAATTAATATCCACAAATATAAAAAATATATATATGAGAATGTTAATCATTTTATGTGGAAATTATCATATTTCCATTTGATAAATAGCGTAAGTTAACTCTCCCATCAAAATTATAATAGTTATTGTTCCATTTGGATGGGTCTGGCATTTATTGTTATATATATAGTGATGGTTGAAAATATAGGGGGTTTGGTATAATTTTTCAAAGTAAAAGGAAATTTGTTGCAATTGATTTGAAATTTTGAATTGGTGAAATTAAAACGACGTCGCATGGCCATTATCATTCTTATCTGTCCACGACTCCACCACGTATTCTAATTCATAATGTTGATAGTGATTTTTATGATCAAGTGTTTTGGACGGCTCGGCAATGGCAGAGATGAAATTTCTTCTTTTGGGAGGACGAATATTCTGAGGGTATTCAGACATGGTCTCCTGATTTTGGCTGACCTGAGGACATAACATGGGGCATATATCAGAGACCGACAACAGCAGAGTCGACCCCGACCATATTTGCCCGGCAGCTCGGATCGGTTTTTTCTTCTCCTGGATCGGAAGAATGAGCTCGGATGTTATGGGTCAGGTCGGAAGTAATTGCATTTGGTCGGGACAATGTTTGGCCATCCTCATGACGCCCGACGTGTGACCGAGATCATTTGGACATTTCCCCCTAACATGCACCGCCGCTTGAAAGATCTTTACAGACTGTCTTCATGATTGTTGAGTGTGGCAGTGCCCAAAACAGAATGATTTAATGAAGAGTCAGATGACAGGTTTTCTTTCGGCGAGATAGTTGGGGCAGATAGCCCATCAATCGGCAGGAAAACCACGTGGCTGACGTTATAAAGATATGTGAATAGTGTTATTTTTTCCTTAGTATATAAAAAGGGGAGTAATCTCATTTGTAAGGGTTAACAAATTTTCACTCAAGCACTACTTTTTGTAAAAAATACAACAAGTAAACAGTTTGGTAATACTTGACCACCCTTGAAAAAAAGGTCGGTCGAGCTAGGTTCAGTAATAAAACCAGTACTCTACTTTGTTCCCGTGGACGTAGGTTGGATCTATTCCGCCGAACCACGTAAATTATTTGTTGATTTTGTGTGTCTTTATCTCATGCTAAGTTTGCTTTTGGCCCCATAACCAAACAAATTTATGGTTGAAGGAGGATTGCTCTGGGAGCGATATCACAAACTTTCCACTGGACGAAAATCACATGTCAACACATAACAAAACTCGTTGATGTTTGGGAGTGATACAAAAGAATTTTTGGAATATGGTTGCAAGTATGACAAAGACTTGTTTCATTTTAGACCATTTTACCAATTTCCCGTTCAAATGTTTTATCTTTTTTCCTCTTTTTTCTTCTTTTACCTCCATATTATCTAAAACAAAATGAAATCAATAAAATAGAATTAAAAAATGGAGATGCAAAATGTTACCGATTAGAGTGAAAAGATAGAAGAATAAGAGTTGAAATAGAAGAATAAAATAATCAAAATGGTTGTGTGATGACACCCATTGCATAGCCGTCGCACACGAGAACTGTGTGATAGGTGTGCGACGACACCTATCGCACAACTGTGTATACAAGAATGACCGTACGGCAGGTGTGCGACGACACCCATCACATGATCATTTTGGGTAATAACTCACAATGTCCTTCAAATATGATTTTTAAAGGGAATTAAAATATTTTTCTTAAGATTACCATATATCCGTACTTATTGTTATGAAAAAAGATAAATAACATGTCTTTTGGAATATTTAAATACTATTTTGGATTTTTTTTTATGAATTAATTTTATAAATTTAGTTTTAAAATAAATCTCAGAAGCCAAACATAATTAAGAATAAAAAATTATAGTGTTTACATAAAGAGATAAAAAAATACAGAGAAAGAAAGTTATGATTTGTTCTTATGACATTGAAGTATTTTGTTCTCTTTATAATATTACTAACATAGAACCCGCACGATACGCAGGTTCATTTTGATTCTCGGTATATGATTTGTGATTGAAATTATAATTCAATTAGAAATATCTTATAGGAAAAAATATAATATGAAAAATATCAAATTATGAATAAATACTTCATAAAAAAATAAAAAGACAACCACAAACATAACATAAAGAAATTGTTCCATGTTAAAAGTAAATTTTCATAAAGATAATGAGTATTTCTAGTCCATTGGCGAACACACTCATATATGAGTGTGACTTGTCATTGGATTGTTGCATCATAGAACATGTAAAAATGACTTATTGCATTTATAGTTTTTGATGAACAACATACTGCACAAAATATTTATAAAATGATGAAAGTAATTTTTGATGAATATGGTTTATTAGGTGAAATTTTAACAGTTGGATTTGATAATGTGTCTGCAAATACTGCATCAATCACTGATTTAATATAAAAAAGCGAACCAAATTTAAAGGGTCGATTTTTTCATATTCGTTGCACATGTCATGTCCTTAATTTATGTGTTCAAGATGGTTTGGAAAAATTATCACATTTCATTGATTCTATTAAGAAAACATCTAATTGTATTTGGTCATATTCTCAAGTTAGGAGAGAATGGACAAAGTTTTGTAAATTTAATGATATTAAACCGATAAAATTTTCACGAGATGTTCTAACACGTTGGAATTCAACTTATTTTCTTTTATGTCAAGCTTTGCAATACAAAGATGCATTATGTAGTTTTTTCTCAACATATCACACTTTTTCCTAGTCAATGAGAAATTTGTGAGGTCCGGCCATGAGGGAATGCTCTGTCCCCATACCGATGATGGGCACTTGGTGAGACGTAACCTGACCCCGAGGCAACAGAAGAAATAGCACCGGCGAAACGAATCCAGCCCCGAGCTGGATGGAACAAGATAGCCTCGGCGGAACGAATCCAGCCCCGAGATGGTGGAACATAATAGCCTCGGCGGAACGAATCCAGCCCTGAGCTGATGGAACAAGATAGCCTCGACGGAACGAATCTAGCCCCGAGTAGGTGGAACAAGATAGCCTCGGCGGAACGAATCCAACCCCAAGCTGGTGGAACAAGATAGCCTCGATGGAATGAATCCAGCCCCGAGCTGGTGGAACAAGATAGCCTCAGCGAAACGAATCCAGCCCCAAGCTGGTGGAACAAGATAGCCTCGGCGGAACGAATCCAGCCCCGAGCTGGTGGAACATAATAGCCTCGGCAGAACGAATCCAGCCCCGAGCTGGTGGAATAAGATAGCTTCGGCGGAACGAATCCAGCCCCGAGCTGGTGGAACAAGATAGCCTCGGCGGAACGAATCCAGCCCCGAGCTGGTGGAACAAGATAGCCTCGGCGGAACGAATCCAGCCCCGAGCTGGTGGAACAAGATAGCCTCGGCGGAACGAATCGAGCCCCGAGCTGATGGAACAAGATAACCTCGGCGGAACGAATCCAGCCCTGAGCTGGCGGAACATCATAGCCTCGACGGAACGAATCCAGCCCCGAGATGGTGGAACATTGGAGACTTAATCACGAGGGAATCATTTCAACCTCTGAGGCTCCGTGGATCCCGGCGCATGCGTCCCCTTGCCAGACATCAGCAAAAACAAAAAGTGGAGTAAGACAAGGTTATCACAATGGAGGTGACTTAGCACATACTCCACACAGACCCAAAAAGATAACAAATCAGGTGCCCCAAGGCAGCGTCCCGCCTGGTGCTTCCTAAAACACAATTATAAACCTTACAATTCAGCGTCCCGACTAGCCGGTCTACAGATCAGTGAGCGACCGAGACCCTGAGGGCAGAAACCTCCCCATGTTGGGCGGCTCTGGAGCCTGCAAGCGTTATGAGGGCAGAAACCTCCCCATGCCATGCTTCTCCTGATCCGAGGCGGTTTGGCAGATATCCCACGGGGGAAGAAGACTCCATATATGCGCCATCCCTTGGGTGGTTCTCAACTGAACTCACCGGCCAACTCGTAGGGGAAGAAACCTCCCTGGGTCCGGTTTACCCGAGACCACATGGTCGTGGAGGCCATTCGGCCGTCCCCATGCCATGTGCTCTGATGGTTCTCAACGGGACTCACTAGCCAACTCGCAGGGGAAAAAACCTCTCTGGGTCCGGTTTACCCTAGCTATTCCTCAAATATGCGAGTCATGGGGTAGTAACGCTCTGGCCTCGGGGATTTGATAATGACATCCGGGATTGGTGTGTCGTGAGGGGTTCGCGCTTTTCCCGCATGCACTCCATCCATTGATGCGTTCTGGATCCTCAAAGGTGAAAGGAGTCAGGTCGGAACACTTCAACCCGAGGGTTTGATAATGACACCCGGGATTGGCCTGCCACGGGCTTGGTGCCATTCCTAACTACCGATCACCCATTCGCATCGAGCATATCCCAAGAATATTGAACATAACTTTCACATTCAATTAAAAACAAATAAAATAGACACATTTCTTAATTTAAAAGAGAAAGTTTTATTCATATTCAATGGACCTGTTGCCCTTCTTACAACTCTTTGCAGATCATTTTAAGAGAGGGTTTTACAATCATTTCTGGTTCTTGTCTTGGAGTCTGACACATCTTCTAGTCCGAGCTTCTTCAGATCTTTCTGGTCTAAACTTGATTTTGAAGTTTCGGACCATGCTAACAGGATCCCTTCATGCCGAGCACTCCAGTAGCTTCTCTGGATAATTCCGGAGCTCGGTCGATAACCCTTCCCATGGTCTTTGGTAGCCCCCGTGAGATTTTTCTCCTTTCCTCTCATTCGGGGAGGCCATTGCGCTGAATGGAAAGGCCCTGATAGATGCCGACCTCATGCCCTTGGCCCACTAGTTCCCTGGCCGATCCTTGATCACTACTTCCCTCCTGGAACTGAGGACCTGGCAGGCCGAACAAGCGTAGCACCTTCTCTTGGAGGAGTTTGTTCAGCTATGGACGGCAAATGTCACCCATTTTGACGTTACATTTCATTCTACAACTCAATCCTAATGGGTGATTGTTGCCCATCCTTTTTACATTCCATTCTATAACTCAATAGGGAGAGCTGTTGCTGTCCTAACTCCTGATGCGTTCTTCCCCCATCTTTCCCATTGTCGTCGACCTTCAATCTTCTTTTGAACCATTTTCTCTTTCCGTTTTGACCAGCTTCTTCCCGTTCCCTCTCTTTTTCACCCAGTTTCCCTTTCGCTTTCCCAAACCACTATGCTGCTGAACTCTCCGACGACCCATGGTTTCCACCTTCTACCATCGTCTCACTACACAAGTTATTTTTTGTTCTTTCCCCACAGACGGCGCCAACTGTTGCGGATTATTTTCGTCCCAGGGGCAGTTTCGAGATAACTCTCCCGAGACAATCCTCCTTCAACCTTGAATTTATTTGGTTATGATAGACCAAAAGAAAATGTGATAAAAGGCAAAATGATCGCACAAAAATCGACAATGAGAGTTTTAACATGGTTCGGCGGAGCGAGTCCAGCCTACGTCCACAGGCACAAAGTGTGAGGTTGTTTTTATTACCGAAACTAGCTCGGCCGACCTGTTTTCAAGGAAGGATTAAGCGGAACCGAGCTGTTCGTCTTTCGAACTTTTACAAGTAGTGTTCATCTTTTTTGTTACCAATTTTTGTTATCTCTCTCCTTACAAATGAATTTAACTTCTCTTTATATACTCAAGAGTTACAACACTGTTACCATGACTCAATAATATCACCCACGCGATCTTCCGGTTGATTGACGGGCTATTTTCCCCATTACTGTCGTCGCCGAAAATAAACCTGCCACCTGACGGCTAGTCATATCACCCTGGTTTCTCCACTGCCACACACAATAATGATGCCAGCGTGTAAAGAGCTCTCAAATAGTGGCATATGCTAGAAGGAAAAGTCCGAATTACCCATGGTCACACGTCGGTCTTAGATGTAGGGGTTTTAAGGGGAATATCCGGTAACGCAGCGGAAGCGGTGGAAAATCAAATTTTCCGATTTCAAAACTTTTTCTCTGATTAATTAAATAAACATATTTATTTAATTATCCCATAATCAAATTATGAAATAAAATTCAAATAAATCATATTTAAGTGAATTTACCGAATTACCATTACACTTGGTATTTAGTCCATTTTAGTCCGAAATTGACCAAATCAATTTTGAATGATTCTAAATAATTTCTAAGATCAACTTAGCATGTTCAAAATATCAAAACACCAAGGGCAACATAAATCCCCATTTTTAGTCATTTGGCCGAATGCCTTCCAAAGATGCTATTTTGTGCACTTTGTCATTTCATGCTTCAAAACACATCAAGATGTAATCCAATCAACATGAAACTTTATATGCATCATATACACATCCAAATACACAACATATATGAAAAGTCCCAAATTTGGAATTGGTCATGAACCCTTATTTTTCAATTTCTTCAAATTGGACAAATTAGACCAAATTGGTTAAATCCAATACTTCAATCATGTTTCTTCCATCCAATCCAAGTCTCAACACAATGAAACAACTCAAGATCAAATCTAGGTCATCTAAGAGTGGGTCAACAACTCTAGATTAGCAACAAGGTTTCCAAAACCATAAAAGAATACTTATAACTACACTAGTCACAAGCTTTCTCCATTATACATGCTCAACACTTTCATCAAAGTTCACAACCAAATAAAACACAAACTATAAGAATAGAGACAACAAAAAAGCAACACAAAATGATGCTAAGCATGTTAGAAACAATTTTCATGTTGAAGACTTTGAAAGATAACTTACAAAATCATAATTTTCCAAGCCATCTTCCTTTAGGCTTCAAGCTTTTCTCTCAACTTCTTTTATGTTTATTTTGGTATCAGATGAACTCTCTAAACCCTAAAATGAAATGAAACAATATATACCTCCTCCAAAAGAAGCCTTGGCCGAAATTGGTGGAGAAATATACAAATATCATGATATTTTATTTCATTTAATTTTGCTTATCAACTTGCAACTTTAATCATCAAACAATTTAATGAATAAAGTAAGTCAACAATTGCAACTCAAAAATATAACCATTATATTTAATTAAGGGTCTTGGCCGAAATTATGTATACATATATATACCAAAATTTCATTTCAAATTCATTTAACAAAAATTTGATCAACTTGATTAAATATCTAAAAAACACTTTATTAGTTATTTATCACTTGGTCAACAAAGGCAACCATGTCATTTAATTCAAATATCCTAAGTTAAGATATTTATATTTTAATTAATTTAATCATTTAACAATTAAATAATTAATTAATTAATCAAATACAAATATATTAAATATATGTATAATATTTACATTAAATATCAAATACATATATTTATTTAGGATATTAGTCAAATATCTCAATTTGACTATTAATTAATGTGTATTTAAATTAATCAAGTATTAAATGTAAATACACAATAATTAACTAAATGACTATCGGGTCCCTTTAGCATGTATTTTGCGTTTAACCTTTAAACGACTTAATAAATAATCAATATTATTTATTAATGTTGCTCTAGTGCTCTACGAGTATATTTCATTATTGAGACTCTCCAGATTCAGGTATATCCGTCATGAAATTCAATTCCGTGTCCATAATCTATCCACCCGTAGATTATGACGATCACAGATAAACTAGCTGAATCATACAGGTCGAGGTCATTGTATACGTATAATCCCTCCGTCACAGGTATCCGGATAATCCCAGAGATATAGATGTAAACGTCAAATCTCTATTGGTATTATCCCGTCGACGTATTCATTAACAATCTCTAAATAACAATCAGAACTTACTTCCGAAGTACAATGTGGCCACAGATTTAACAGACTGCTAATTATATATGGACTACCTATGCTCTGTACACAGAACTGACGGATCCTATCTTGACACACACAGGATATCCTGAGGATCGGTCCACACCCAACGAACAGACGGAGGTCTGATCTAAATAGATCGGTGACGTGACTGCCATCTAAGTGTGGAGGATGTCTCATACATCCACAGTGGTATCTCAAGTCGAATGACCACTATGCTACTCAACCCGAGAAGATTCTTATTGACGTTGGTGTACCATCCATTAAGAATCTTCGGTGAGCCGTTCAGTGTTTATCCACTATAAACACCTACACGTCTATACGAGTCTCCCTAGACTCATGGTTCATTGGGATAAACCATCGGACCAAGTCTCGATATACGACATGTACTGGTCTCAACGGATTTGACTAACCGACCCGTGTTAGCAAATCTTGACCAGGAACTATGTTTGATAACATACATATAGCACTGACACTTCCCAATATCAATTACAAACTAACTTTGTAAATGTGTACTGCATTATATATTATCGGGCCTTTGTCTAATATATACATATCACTAAACCACATTTAGTTTCAATCAAATCGTAATCAGATCGAATACGTATATAAAAACAATAGGTGCAACCACAAATAAGTAATATTATGGAATAAGGGGATGTTCGTATTCATGAATCAGACATAAATACGGTTCGGATTGGCGCTCTGAGCACCAACCCCAAAAATTTCTCCCACTTGCTCTAGTGTCAATCCACGGTATCATATACACATCTCAATGTGTATCGTATGCACATGGCCCTCAAAATCTCACCCAGTACTTAAGAGGTAGGCAACAAAAAGCAGGTCCGCTATGACATATTGAGTTTGTCAAACAAACTCCATCGTTTCTCATAGTCAGCATCATTCATATTTTGTAGAATCTAAATTATACATTAATATGAAATGGATGATATATCTGTATTATGCTACAGCTAATAAGTTGTCCAAGTATTTAGGGATCAAATCCAAAAATACAATGAGGACAACCGCAAGCACAACGCCAATTTAAAACTTCTAATTTATAAGGTCACTATGCAACTTCAAAAGTCAATACTTCATAAGTTGCATCTAATTCCACTATAAAAGTAGAATCGTTTGTGACACTCCCACTGCTTCTTTTCTGACTCTTTATGACGTAGACTGTCTAACGTCATAATTAGTCTCAAAACTAATATGACCCTAATGGTTGCAGACTATATTCTTCATGAATTAGAAACTCGTTCTTAATATCTCAAAGATCACAAAGAACGTGTTTCAAGATCCATCATATGGTCTATAGGATGTCAAAATAACTCGTAACAATTACGATTAAATCGACATCGATAATCTCACATAATAAAGTATTTATTATGTCATCATCAAATGATACATAAGATTGATTAGACATTCTAATCAATATCTCTTTCGAAAAAGGAATCATCATTTACGAAAGATGAATACTTTATATAAGACACACTATAACTGTCCAACAGTTATACTAACTGTCATACAGATAGCCTAGTTATGTCCTTAATTAGATCATATCTAATGTACGAATAATAGGAGTATCTCACAAGTCTCTTGGTTTTATATCTTATATATAAAACTTTATATCGTATATAGCAGAGACTACTCCCACTGTTTTCACGGAGTAAAGAAGACTTAGGTAAACCTTTTACCTCACAAACATCTCATTTTTACTATAATAATGATAATGTTGTTAGGATATATAAAACTAGAAAGTAATTTGTACGCTTCCACTAACCATTTTATCACATATGTATTCTATATACTTTGACAAGGTCAGACAATCTGACGATATCAAAAATAGAGAACACATATTTCTGGAAGACTTATCCGAGTCTACAATAGGCTCTGTAAGCTAGCACAAAACTGCGATCTCAACATAACACAAACTCTAGGGCCATTCCAGAATGAACTCTTCAAACAAAGAAATCACAACTGATCTCTTATCTGAATAAGTCATTCAAAAACGCCACTTTGCATTCTTTAGTTAAAATGTACAGTTTCATATTAACATTAACCAATATATCTCTAATTGTTCATTTAGTGTGACTAGAGATAAGTTTTCTCAGAATCTACAATAGATTGCTGAGTATAACTTTTCTCACTGTCATACTGTAAATGTCAAACCTTTAATAAGCTCACAATGCTTTCGCTGCGCAAACAATTAGCACATTTTATGAACTAATTCATAATGAAAGCTTAATCAAATTCAAAACTTGATCGTAGTAAGCTATGAACAATCTTAGATCTATGGTTCAATGGTGAACTTCCAGAATCGATATCAAATATCGCTTCCATTAATAAGTCATAGGATAATTTTTCTTCAATAAGAAAACAACAAAATCATTAAGTATCAAATACTCGTGAATGATTCTGTTATCCTATTGGACTTGTACGGAAGATGTATAAGGGCTGTTTCATCTTATTAATTACGTAGTTCCATTTATAATTTATCATTCTCACATTTGACTTCAATAAGTCAAGTCTTTTCTACAATAATTAACATCTGATGTTACACACCAAGTAATAAAACGATTTTATTACTTAGAATCGTAGGAAAGATATTCTATTAAATAGAATACAATATTCTATTAAATAGAATAAACGATAAACTTTTACTTATACCTCCAAGGTGTAAGTAATTTCCATTATATAACTATTATATAAAAGAAACATTCAAATCTTAAACTTTTCAAGATTCAGATTTTCTACCTATACATATCATATATGTAACTGTAGAAATTAATGGAACATTAATTAAAGAGATGAATTAATGTTTTTGGAGCATAACCCCAAGAGTATTGAAACTAATTCGGTAACATTCAATATCAAACGAATCAAATCATATAAGATTCGATTGCTCCCACTACTCAATTCCATCAAGATGGAATTGTGGAAGAATAATATTGAATATGAATCATATTCACTGAATAACATTAGAACTAATTGCTTTAAATTCAAATGTTTGATCGTATCAAAGATCTTTGAACAGTTCAAAGACATGTAATGAATTTTAAGGATCAAGTTTTCAAAATACTTCAGATTGAATATATTTGAACAAGTCAAAAATATTCAATCTTCGTTTCATCAGAACAGATTGAAAGCTCTTGATACTTTCAAGACTTTCAATATGTGTTCCTTCAGAAACACGTAACTAAGTTATGACAGTTCATCAACTAAGTTACGAAATAAAGAAAACTACCTTAAGCAATTATAATTTATTAAACTACATACATCCAATGTATCAGTTAAATAAATTTGGTGGTCCAATGACAATCATTGGTTAAACGAGACCTTAATCATTTTCCTGAATATAATATTCATTAAATGGATAAGGATGTGTGGTGTGATCTAGTATCAAATCATCTTTTACCATACGAAATAAGCATCTAATGCTTAAGTGATTAAACTCTTAAAGCACCGTTCTAAATTATTTACTTTACCGAATAATTTCTCTTAATGTTTATCTCTACGTCAATGACACTACTAGTTATTATAAAATATGTAACAATTGTTTATAAAGAACAAGTGACTATCCAATAGTCGCGAGTTCCGATATCAAATATCAAAACAATCGTTAACCAATATTTCAAACAACTAGACGGGAGATCTGGTATCCAATACCTATAGTTGTAGTATTGTGAAAATCGATATTTTCTATACACAAATATACGCATCTCATTTTTCTTTAGCTTTACTATTTGCATTCAACTATTCACAACAATTGTAAATAACTGATTAGCAAATTGTGTCAGACACATTACCTCTAAAGGTAATTAAAGCTTAGAAACGTCATTACTAGATAAACAAATACCTAATGGGGCTTTCTTAATGCCAGTTAAGAATCTCGAGACATGAACTAATTCAAGTCAATTCTCACTGCATAAGAAACTATTGTCTCTAAAGTATTATATCCTAAAGGAGATATCTATCTAGATTATCTATCATGACTTAGAAACTAAGTCATTAACCATCTTTATTTTTGAAGAAAATCGGAACAATAGTTCCCGATGGTTTAGACCAATCTAATAATATCATAGTCTAGTAGTATCTAGAACCTATTCTAGAATAACTGCAACCAAGAGTCAAGTCAGATAACATACCAAAATATGTGTGCAGTGAATTAAAAGTTTAATTCTATCTAATATAGATTAAGGAAAACAAACAAGCAGCTATTTCCATAATAATACACACTGCCAAAGTTAAGGAATTTTTAAACTTAGCAGTGTCTCCCATTATTTTACGTAATACCGTAATCCCCAACGGAAAAATGAGAATTCAATAATTAAATCGAATTCCATAATGGGAAGAGGACCCCATGAATATATTTCGACTCACAGCAGAGGCACGGTCTCGCCTACGTATATTCACATGTAGACAACTCATTGTCAATCACTCACTAGTGACTCCGAGGTTCTGGTCCTGGTCATTCTCATTGTCGCTGCTAAGGCAGGCCCACAAGGAGACGTACCAAGGTTAAACTTGTCAATGATAAACTCAAGTTACTTGCGTAACCCTGACAACTAGGGCACGTTCAGGATTCCGCTTTCGCTTGAATTTATCTAGTATCTAATATACATTCGGCATAAATAAATTTCTATCAGCTACATCCTCACAGCAGAGGCACGGTCTCAGATGTAGTCAACGAAAAGATATTTATAAACCGTATTGACAAGACGGACCAAGAAACAAGTATTCCAAATACTAATTACATTAAAACCTTATTAAGCGGGGATATTCCATTAAGTGTCATACACCCTAAATCTAATCAAATTACATTATAACATGCATGTATAAAGTCAAGAAAACATGATTAAACATTGAATAAAACAAGCTAATCATTTATGGAGGCCTAGAATCAGACTCGCTCTGATACCATTTTGTAGGGTTTTTAAGGGGAATATCCGGTAACGCAGCGGAAGCGGTGGAAAATCAAATTTTCCGATTTCAAAACTTTTTCTCGAATTAATTAAATAAACATATTTATTTAATTATCCCATAATCAAATTATGAAATAAAATTCAAATAAATCATATTTAAGTGAATTTACCGAATTACCCTTACACTTGGTATTTAGTCCATTTTAGTCCGAAATTGATCAAATCAATTTTGAATGATTCTAAATCATTTCTAAGATGAACTTAGCATGTTCAAAACATCAAAACACCAAGGGCAACATAAATCCCCATTTTTAGTCATTTGGCCGAATGCCTTCCAAAGATGCCATTTTGTGCACTTTGTCATTCCATGCTTCAAAACACATCAAGATATAATCCAATCAACATGAAACTTTATATGCATCATATACACATCCAAATACACAACATATATGAAAAGCCCCAAATTTGGAATTGGTCATGAACCCTTATTTTTCAATTTCTTCAAATTGGACAAATTAGACCAAATTGGTTAAATCCAATACTTCAATCATGTTTCTTCCATCCAATCCAAGTCTCAACACAATGAAACAACTCAAGATCAAATCTAGGTCATCTAAGAGTGGGTCAACAACTCTAGATTAGCAACAAGGTTTCCAAAACCATAAAAGAATACTTATAACTACACTAGTCACAAGCTTTCTCCATTATACATGCTCAACACTTTCATCAAAGTTCACAACCAAATAAAACAAAAACTATAAGAATAGAGACAACAAAAAAGCAACACAAAATGATGCTAAGCATGTTAGAAACAATTTTCATGTTGAAGACTTTGAAAGATAACTTACAAAATCATAATTTTCCAAGCCATCTTCCTTTAGGCTTCAAGTTTTTCTCTCAACTTCTTTTATGTTTATTTTGGTATCAAATGAACTCTCTAAACCCTAAAATGAAATGAAACAATATATACCTCCTCCAAAAGAAGTCTTGGCCGAAATTGGTGGAGAAATATACAAAATATCATGATATTTTATTTCATTTAATTTTGCTTATCAACTTGCAACTTTAATCATCAAACAATTTAATGAATAAAGTAAGTCAACAATTGCAACTCAAAAATATAAACATTATATTAATTAAGGGTCTTGGCCGAAATTATGTATACATATATACCAAAATTTCATTTCAAATTCATTTAACAAAAATTTGATCAACTTGATTAAATATCTAAAAAACACTTTATTAGTTATTTATCACTTGGTCAACAAAGTCAACCATGTCATTTAATTCAAATATCCTAAGTTAAGATATTTATATTTTAATTAATTTAATCATTTAAAAATTAAATAATTAATTAATTAATCAAATACAAATATATTAAATATATGTATAATATTTACATTAAATATCAAATACATATATTTATTTAGGATATTAGTCAAATATCTCAATTTGACTATTAATTAATGTGTATTTAAATTAATCAAGTATTAAATGTAAATACACAATAATTAACTAAATGACTATCGGGTCCCTTTAGCATGTATTTTGCGTTTAACCTTTAAACGACTTAATAAATAATCAATATTATTTATTAATGTTGCTCTAGTGCTCTACGAGTATATTTCATTATTGAGACTCTCTAGATTCAGGTATATCCGTCACGAAATCCAATTTCGTGTCCATAATCTATCCACCCGTAGATTATGACGATCACAGATAAACTAGCTGAATCATACAGGTCGAGGTTATTGCATACGTATAATCCCTCCTTCACAGGTATCCGGATAATCCCAGAGATATAGATGTAAACGTCAAATCTCTATAGGTATTATCCCGTCAACGTATTCACTAGCAATCTCTAAATAACAATCAGAACTTACTTCCGAAGTACAATGTGGCCACAGATTTAACAGACTGCTAATTATATATGGACTACCTATGCTCTGTACACAGAACTGACGGATCCTATCTTGACACACACAGGATATCCTGAGGATCGGTCCACACCCAACTAACAGACGGAGGTCTGATCTAAATAGATCAGTGACGTGACTGTCATCTAAGTGTGGAGGATGTCTCATACATCCACAGTGGTATCTCAAGTCGAATGACCACTATGCTACTCAACCCGAGAAGATTTTTATTGACGTTAGTGTACCATCCATTAAGAATCTTCGGTGAGCTGTTCAGTGTTTATCCACTATAAACACCTACACGTCTATACGAGTCTCCCTAGACTCATGGTTCATTGGGATAAACCATCGGACCAAGTCTCGATATACGACATGTACTGGTCTCAACGGATTTGACTAACCGACCCGTGTTAGCAAATCTTGACCAGGAACTATGTTTGATAACATACATATAGCAGTGACACTTCCCAATATCAATTACAAACTAACTTTGTAAATGTGTACTGCATTATATATTAGCGGGCCTTTGTCTAATATATACATATCACTAAACCACATTTAGTTTCAATCAAATCGTAATCAAATCGAATACGTATATAAAAACAAGAGGTGCAACCACAAATAAGTAATATTATGGAATAAGGGGATGTTCGTATTCATGAATCAAACATAAATACGGTTCGGATTGGCGCTCTGAGCACCAACCCCAACATTAGAGAGGTCGGTCAACGATATGCCGAGCTGCTCAAACTGTTCCCGTCCTGACCCAAAATATCCAAGCTTATTCGCTTGTTCCAGTAGATAATAAAAACCAAACCGAGCTGCCTGTCTACTGTGGTCGGCCTCGGCTCTGGTATTGTCGGTCTCTAAAATCTGTGCCATGCTGTGTCCTATGGTTGGCCATATTCGAGAAGGAAGCAATTAGACTCTCTTAATGTCTGAGAATTGATCAATACCTCTGAATATCTGATCCTCCAAAAGTGGGAAATTCTCTATCTACCCTTGCCGAACTGTTCAATTACCTTAGTTGCAGAAATGCTCATATGGGAAAAGAATATTCCCTTCAATAATAGTAATTTCATGAACATATTTAACAATTTGTTACCATCAATCAATCGTCAATAATTGATTTTTGTGTGTGTGTGTGTATATATATATATATATAATATATATATATAGTGAGGCATGCTGTTGAGCTTCTGAATGTTATTTAAAGATTTCAAAACGTATCTGTTGAATACAATTCCTTAAATGCTCTTATAAAATTGAATGAATTTGCTCATCTGTTGCATGATTCAGCTTCTATCTCTCCAGTTTTTTCGGAAGGGTGAAATAACAAAATCCTATTATTAATATTCATCCAATGTCCATTTTTATCTCATCAAAGGTCTAAGCACCTCAACCGATAGAAGCATCGAGAGTCCGAATGTCCATTTTCATCTCAACAAAATCGAAACACCTCAACTGATCGAAGTATCGGGGAATGCCCTGTTGGAAATTCTTCTAAAATATTCATTAAGGGTAGATCTGTCATTTTGTTGGATTGGGTGCCAAAGGGTGCCCAATTGGCACCCTTCCATGCCTTATAAAAGATGCAATATATGTTGGGGTTGGTGCTCAGAGCGCCAATTCCCGGTTGCATTTCTTTTTGAATACTTCTGTAAAACATTATTATTATGAATAATATATGCAGTTTCTATAATATAATCTGTCTTATTAAATGGTAAAGGCGTAATGACCTTAGAATGATTAGTCATGGTACTGTTGCAAAAGCGTCGCAACTGACATTGAGTAGTATCATGATGTTGTCATTCTCAGATTGTTCCTGGTCAATGTTTACACTATTTGGTCAGTATAGTAAACCCGTTGAGACCAGTACATGTCGTATACTGTAATATATGATTCCAATGGTTTCTCAATGAACCATTAGTCTTGGAGACTAGTATAGACGTGTAGGTGTTTATAGCAGATAAACACTGAACGACTCACCGAAGATTCTTAATGGATGGTACACCATCGTCAATAAGAATCTTCTCGGGTTGAGTAGCACTAGTGATTCTTAGACTTGAGATGCCATTGTGGACACATGAGACATCTTCTACACTTAGATGACAGTCACGTCACCGATCTATTTAGATCAGACCTCCGCCTGTTGGTTGGGTGTAGACAAATCCTCAGGGTGTCCTATGTGTATCAAGATAGGATCCGTCAGTTCTGTGTATCAGAGCATAGGTAGTCCATATGATTAGCAATCAGATAAAACCATGGGCCCGTGGTAAAGTTTAGAAGCTAGTTCTAAACATTCTTTTAGAGATTGCTAATGGAATAGTCGACTGGATAATCCCTGTAGAGATTTGACGTTTACATCTATATCTCTGGGATTTATCCGGATACATGTGACAGAGGAATTATACATTTGCCATGACCTCGACCTGTATGGTTCAGCGAGATTATCCGTGATCGTCATAATCTACGGGTGGATAGATTATGGACACAAAATTAGATTTCGTGACGGATATACCTGAATCTAGAGAGTCTCAATAATGAAACATACTCGTAGAGCACTAGAGCAACATTAATAAATAATATTGATTATTTATAAAGTCGTTTAAATGTTAAACGCAAGATACGTGCTAAAGGGACTAGATAGTCATTTGCCTAATTATTGTGTATTTACATTTAATACTTGATTAATTTAAATACACATTAATTAATAGTCAAAATGAGTTATTTGACTTATATCATAAATGAATATATGTTTTTAATATTTAATGTAAATATAATACATATATTTAATATATTTGTATATAATTAATTAATTAATTATTTAATTATTAAATGATTAAATTAATTAAAATATAAATATCTTAACTTTGGATATTTGATTTAAAATGATTAAGTTGCCTTTGTTGACTTTATTAAATATCTTTAAAGGTGTTTTTAGATATTTAATCAACTTTATCAAATGAAATGTTAAATGAAATTGAAATTAATTTTGTTATATAAGCTTGTGAAATTCGGCCATAGGGTTTTTTGTGCACAAGTATATATTGTTTTCATTTCATTTTCATTTGGTTAACCTAATACACTTTTCACAAAACTCCATTGAAAGAAATAAAGAAAACAAGTGAAGAAGAAAAGGAAAAACAAAGAAAGCTTGGATTTTTAGTAAGTTTCTTCAACTCACTATTAGAAAGGAAAATGTTCCTTAGGATCTAGGCTACATCTTGTGATGTTCTTAGGTTATTCTTTTCTTTATTTCTTGTGTTTTTTATGATGGAAATTTTATAGAAAGTGTTGAGCATGTATGATGAAGAAAGCTTGTGACTATTGTAGTTATGACTATTCTTTTATGGTTTTGGAAACCTTGTTGCTAATCTAGAGTTATTGAACCACTCTTAAATGACCTAGATTTGATCTTGAGTTGTTTCATTGTGTTGAGACTTGGATTGGATGGAAGAAACATGATTGAAGTAATTGATTTAACCAATTTGGTCTAATTTGTCCAATTTGAGGAAATTGAAAAATTAGGGTCAATGACCAATTCCAAATTTGGGGATTTTCATATATGTTGTGTATTTGGATGTGTATATGATGCATATAAAGTTTCGTGTTGATTGGATTACATCTTGATGTGTTTTGAAGCATAAAATGACAAAGTGCACAAATGACACCCCTTTGGAGGCTCTCGGCCAAGAATAAGAAATTTGGGGATTTGGTTGCTTTTGGTGTTTTGATGTTTTGAACATGCTAAGTTCATCTTAAAAATGATTTAGAATCATTCAAAATTGATTTGATCAATTTCAGATTAAAATGGACTAAATACCAAGTGTAAGGGCAATTCGGTAAATTCACTTAAATATGATTTATTGAATTTATTTTCATAATTTGATTATTGGAATATTAAATAAATATGTTTATTTAATTAATCCGAGAAAAAGTTTTGAAATCGGAAAATACGATTTTCCACCGTTTCCGCTGCGTTACCGGATTTAGCCCCTAAAAACCCCTACAATATATCCAATATAACAGGGAGAGAAAAAGAAATATGAATTTGGAGGAGACATTATGTTTTTGTTTATTGTTTTTTTTTTTAGAGAGAGTTCCACCATTTCTCTAGTTCGAACACTTGTCAAGGAGTGCACCTTGGACAAAAAGGAACCAAGTTATCCTGGGAGAACATTGGTCAATTGCGAATCCGTGAAGCACCTGTGACGAGGCCAATAAGTTCTTAAGGACAGAGAGAGATCTCGACTTGGATTCACATAAGGTTTTTCTTAATTATCAAGTTTTTAAGGCTTCTAGGGTTTATGCATATTAGATCCAATTTTCTGGTTTGATTTGGTTGGTTGCATATTATTTGATGTTTAATGACACTAAAATTAGACAACAATCATAAGAACTTATTGCATTCTAGTGTTGTTAGACTGTAAATTCGCATGCTAGGGTAGAAATTTTCTGGAAAAATACTTGGTTGATTGAGTTGAAATTGATTGAGTGTTGCATACTTGGTTGAGAATTTAAAGTGTAATTATACACAAGAAATTTCATCCAATCTTGATTGACATTTACACATATTTACACATATTGTATATTGTACTGTTATATATAGTGTAGTTCTGGGTTTGAATTGCTAAAAGATCTTATTGAAAAAGTGTTTAAAGAATATTCTGTCTAAAAGGGCGATATTCGTTTATTCATTTTTCTAAAAGAATCTTTAGTTGAAATTCAAGGACTTGTGTTTATTGGAACCACCGTCCAATAGAACAACAAGTGGTTACCTAGTACATCACTTTGAACAAGATCATTCGTTGATCGTTGTGCAATTTGTCTTTTGTAGACTAATTGACCCATATTGGATTTTCCAGTTGCAAATGGCTAGCGGAAATATCACAGTACCGGTCTCTCATGGAGAAAAGCCGGAGAAATTTGGTGGGGCAAATTTCAAACAGTGGCAGAGCAAAATGCTGTTCTACCTGACAACTCTCCAGTTGGCTAAATTCCTCAAAGATCCTCCGGGTCCTGTGGAGGGTGAATCTGAATTGGCCAAGGAAGAGCGAGAACAGACTTGGATGTCTGGAGACTTCTTATGCAAGAACTACCTTTTGGGTGGTCTTGACAATACCATGTACAATGTATATCAAGGCATGACTTCTGCGAAGATTCTCTGGAAATCTCTCGAGAAGAAGTATAAAACCGATGATGCCGGACAAAAGAAATTTGTTGTGGGTAGGTTCATGGACTATAAGATGATAGATGCAAGGACAGTGATGTCTCAGTTGGGTGAACTGTAGTTGATCATTCATGAAATACTGGATGAGGGTATGAAACTCTGTGAGATGTTTCAAGTTGCCGCCATAATTGAAAAGTTGCCTCCATCATGGAATGACTTCAGGAGCTATCTGAAACACAAAAAGAAGCAGATGAGCCTTGAAGACCTTAGTGTTCGATTGAGAATCAAGGAGGACAACATGATGTCCGAGAAGGCCAGCTACAAGACTATGGAGTCTAAGGCCAACATCATTAAGGGTGTGAAGGGTACCAAGAAAAGAAAGAACAGTGGAGCTGATTCTTCGAACAAGAAGTTCAAGGGGAAATGCTACAACTGTGGAAAGAGCGGTCATATGTCAAAGGACTGCAGAAACAAGAAGTCTCAGGACAAGGGCAAGAAAAAGAAAAATGAGGCCCATGTCACTGAGGGTGAGCAACTGACTGATGATATCTCAGAGATGAAACTATCAGCAGTAGTAACCGAAGCCAACATAGTTGGGAATCCGAGGGAATGGTGGGTAGACACTGGGGCTACTCGTCATATCTGTGCAGATAGCAAGATGTTTTCCGTGTACCAGAAGGTCGATGGCGGTGATCATCTGACAATGGGAAACTCGTATACCTCTCAGGTGGTTGGACAAGGCACAATGGTTCTGAAGATGACATCAGGAAATGAGCTAACATTGAGAAATATACTGCACGTTCCGGATATTCGAAAGAACTTGGTCTCGGGTTCTCTTCTTAATAAGACTGGTTTTAAGCTAGTATTTGTTTCTGATAAGTTTGTAATGACAAAGAATGACATGTATGTAGGAAAATGTTACCTAACTGAAGGCCTTTTCAAACTAAATGTAATGACTGTTAATCGTGCGAATAATAAAGCTAGTACTTCTGCTTATATTATTAAGTCACAAAATGTATGACATGAGAGGTTAGGACATGTTAATTATGATATCATACGTAAATTAATTAACATGGACCTTATACCTAAAATTGCAATTGATAGCCAACATAAGTGTGAGGCATGCGTTGAAGCAAAAATGCATCGAACATCATTTCATTCGGTTGAACACAGTTCTGAACCTTTAGAACTTGTACACACTGACGTGTGTGACATGAACATTGTGCAAACAAGAGGCGGTAAAAAGTACTTTGTCACTTTTATCGATGACAGCACAAGATTCTGCTATGTGTACTTGCTGAGAAGCAAAGCAGAAGCTATTGAGAGCTTTGTACACTATAAGAGCGAAGTTGAAAATCAACTTGGCAAGAAAATCAAAAGAATCATGAGTGATAGAGGTGGTGAATACGTTTCACCATTCGGTGAATATTGTTCTGTGCACGGAATTATTCACGAAACCACTGCTCATTATTCTACTCAACAGAACGGAATTACGGAGCGCAAAAACCGAACGTTGAAGGAAATGATGAACGCCATGTTGACAAGTTCGGAACTACCCCAGAACTTGTGGGGGGAAGCCTTGCTTTCCGCGAACTATGTTCTTAACAAGCTTCCTCACAGAAGGTTGGACAAGACACCATATGAGTTGTGGAAAGGTTTTGTACCTTCCTACAAATACCTAAAAGTGTGGGGGTGTCTTGCCAAAGTAATGGTTCCTAAACCTAAGAAGGTTAGAATATGATCCAAAACTGTTGACTGTATATTCATTGGATATGCTCGCAACAGTAGTGCGTATCGATTCTTGGTACACAAGTCGGAGATTCCTGAGATCAATCCGAACATGATAATTGAGTCAAGGAATGCGACATTTTTTGAAGAGACGTTTCCTTGTAAGGAAAGACAGCGCACAGTCTCTTAAAAGAACAGTTGATACTGTCAAGGACAGTGATCAAGTTGACCAAGAATCAGATCATCGTGTAAATGCTGAGACAATCGAGCCTAGACGTAGCAAAAGAGCTAGAACGTCTAAGTCATTTGGTCCTGATTTTCTGACATACTTGTTAGAAAATGAGCCTCAAAGCTATAAAGAAGCTATGGCTTCTCCGGAGGCACCTCTTTGGAAAGAGGCTATTAACAGTGAGATTGATTCAATCCTACAGATCCATACTTGGGAGTTGGTTGATCTTCCACCAGGTTGTAAGCCACTGGGCTACAAATGGATATTTAAAAGGAAGATGAAAACAGATGGATCAATAGATAAGTACAAGGCGAGACTTGTCATAAAATGTTATAGATAAAAGGAAGGCCTTGATTACTTTGACACCTATTCACCAGTGACTCGTATCACATCGATAAGAATGCTCATAGCCATATCAGCTATATTTGGTCTTGAAATAAATCAAATGGATGTAAAGACGGTATTCTTGAATGGTGAATTGGATGAAGAGATTTACATGGAACAACCAGAAGGGTTTAGTGTTCCTGGACAAGAACATAAGGTGTGCAAACTTGTAAAATCCTTGTACGGATTAAAACAAACACCTAAACAATGGCATGAGAAATTTGACAAAGAAATGTTGTCAAGTGGGTTCAAAACCAATGAGTGTGATAAGTGTGTGTACACCAAATCAACTCAAAAATGATATGTCATTGTGTGTCTCTATGTAGACGATATGCTGATAATTGGTAGTAATAATGAAATGATTCAGTCTACCAAAACCGTGTTATCCAGCAGATTTGATATGAAAGATTTGGGAGTAGCTGATGTGATCCTATGAATTAAGATTTCTAGGACATCAGACGGATATATATTATCTCAGACTCATTATATTGAGAAGATACTTGATAAATATATCAAAGAGGATCTAAATGTGGCTAGAACCCCTGTGGACCCAACTTTTCATCTATCAAAGAATATTGGTTCAAGCGTATCGCAATTAGAGTATTCGAGAATCATCGGAAGTCTGATGTATCTCACGAATTGCACACGACCTGATATCGCTCAAACTGTGAATCGGCTAAGCAGATATACGAGCAATCTAGGACATAACCACTGGAAAGCCATAGTAAGAGTTTTGAGGTATCTGAGAGAAACTTCAAAATATGGGCTACATTACGAGAGATATCATGATGTACTAGAGGGATACATTGATGCTAACTGGATATCTGATACGGTGGATTCCAAATCTACGAGTGGATTTGTTTTCACACTTGGTAATGCAGCCGTGTCATGGAAATCCTCGAGGCAAACATGTATTGCCCGGTCTACTATGGAATCAGAGTTCATATCATTAGACAAAACAGCGGAAGAAGCAGAATGGCTTAGAAACTTCCTGGAGGATATTCCTAGTTGGTCCAAACCGGTGCCAGCGATTAGCATACATTGTGATAGCCAATCGGCAATTGGGAGAGCCCAAAATACAATGTATAATGGTAAGTCTCGACACATACGTCGGAGACATAATACCATACGTCAACTGCTCTCAAGTGGCATAATAACGATCGATTATGTTAAGTCGAAGGAAAACCTAGCGGATCCACTAACTAAAGGTTTACCTCGAGAGCAAGTTGAGAAGTCATCGATGGGAATGAGCTTGAAGCCTATAATCTAAGAATTGTCACTGTGGAAACCCAACCTAGCTGACTGGAGATCCCAAGATATAGGTTCAAAAGGGACAACATAAACTTTGTGCAATTCAAAACAAGCACTGAAGAGTTTCGTACTCTTTCCCATTCCGATAATGACGCCGAGTGTTGTCTATCATTGGTTAGGATAAACTAAGGCTTTTAATGATCACTATATTAGGAGATGAGTCCTAATAGGGGTAAAGACATATTACCTCTTCATATTAGATCACATATTTCAAGTAAGAAGTGAGGCCGCTTCCATGGGAACCTTTAAAGGCGGGTTACCCTAAAGTGCTTGATGAATCCGGGACCGTTGTTCAGGGCCGAAATGAACACAACCGTAGAACGGGAAATGGTCCAATTAATGATGTGTGTTGGAAATTGTCTTGGTTTACACCAACGGCATAACAGTTCAAGACTATGGGTCACTGGTTTGCCAAGTAAATCCGATTGTCACTCACTAGGAAAGGTTCAAGGCGAAAGCTACCGATTTCGATGCAGCTTTAGTTCATGGTAACTCTCTCGATTGTCTCCATGAATATTTGAATAATTGTGGGGGATTGTTGGAAATTCTTCTAAAATATTCATTAAGGGTAGATCTGTCATTTTGTTGGATTGGGTGCTTGTGAGGGGTACAACCCTTTAAAGGGTTGCACCTCACCCCAAAGGGTGCCCTATTGGCACCATTCCATGCCTTATAAAAGAGACAATATATCTAATACAACATGGACAAAAAGAAATCCGAATTTGGAGGAGACATTGTGTTTTTGTTTATTGTTTTTTTGAGAGAGAGTTCCACCATTTCTCTACTTCGAACACTTGTAAAGGAGTGCACATTGGACAAGAAGGAACCAAGTTATCCTGGGAGAACATTGGTCAATTGCGAATCTGTGAAGCATCTGTGACGAGGCCAATAAGTTCTTAAGGACAGATAGAGATCTCGACTTGGATTCACATAAGGTTTTTCTTAATTATTAAGTTTTTAAGGCTTCTAGGGTTTATGCATATTAGATACAATTTTCTGGTTTGATTTGGTTGGTTGCATGTTATTTGATGTTTAATGACACTAAAATTAGACAACATGCCCAATTTTATCTCAGCAAAAATCGAAATACCTCAAACCGATCGAAATATCGAGGCCCAAAAGCCCATTTTCATCTAGGGGTGTGCATCGGTCGGTTCGGTCGGTTAATCCTTGATTTTTTAACCGAACCGAAATTTTTCGGTTAAGTAAATGTGTAACCGATTTAACCATATTATGACACATAAACATTAACCAATTTAACCATTATATTTCGGTTGGTTTTGGTTAATTCGGTTATTAACCAGTCCAACAAATATAAATTCATCAACTCAACATTCAACAAAGTAATTTAACACAAATATAAATTCATATTCATCAAATTTAATATTTAACCCAATATTATGAAATTTTGGATTTCTTAATAGTTAATAATTTAATAATTTTCGGTTTATAACAATTTATCTAATAATCGGTCTATGAAATTTTATTATTTACTTATTTAGAGTTTTGAAGCATGTATATATTTCGGTTAATCGGTCAGTTCGGTTATATGAATCTCATAACCGTAACCGAACCGAATAACCAAAAAAGTTAAAAATTTTAACCGTAAAAATCGATTTAATCATAATAACCGAACCGTTATAAAAAAATGATTCGGAACGATTCGATTAATCAATTAATGCACACTCCTATTTTCATCTCAGCAAAGTTCGAAACACCTCAAGATAACTACTGACAGTATTTAATGATTTTTATGCAATATTGGATATTTTTTGTTTATAAATTAAGTCAAAGGAAAGAGAATATCCATCCAATGAAAATCAATAAAAAAACATATTAGTTTATTCTTTTTGGCCTTATCTAGCAAGCGACCAATCATCACATCCTACCATAAAAATCACACACATGTACGGAAACAAAAATTCCAAAATGGCCCAAACTTGGTGCTAATTTATAAAAATAACATGCTTATTATTTTTTTTAGCAGTTAATCCTCATTTATGAAAAGGAGAACACAATAATATCTCAAAATAAGGCATTGTCAATTGACAGTCTGTATTCCAACGGAGGTGGATTCAGAATTTCAATTTTTGTTGGCCGAATTATTATCTAAAAGAAATATATAGAGCGTCAAATGGTGATTTTATAAATAAAATTCATAATATTATCATTTTTTATTAAGAGAAAAACAGATTTTATAAATATTTATAGACATCATGACTCTCTTGCCTCTAATGTGTGTGGTTTGATGGTAAAAAATCTTAAATTTAATTGTCAAGTCATGAATTCGAGTCTAAATGATACATTTATTATAAAAATCTGAGACAAATATAGATTTTACATGTTCCACTTGAACTCGAATCGGGTGGTTTGACGGTGAGATTTTCTAATGTTCAAAAAAAATAATAAGAAAAAATGACTATTTTGGGTCAAAAATAAGAAAAATGCAACTATGTTTGTTTTTTGTATAAATTAACAACAACTTTGGGCCATTTCTATAATTTATCATCAGAATAAATAAATAAAATAATAAGTAATAACGCACCGACGCAGATCAAATAAAAAGGACGAGCTAGCCAGGAGTGACGAGCCATGGATCGAGCCAAGCCGTGCCCAAGCGCGCGAATGAAACGATTGCATGTTCTCCAATCACCTTAACGGCTGCGACAAACCTCAGCCGTCCGATCTTTCTCTCTAATCCAATTCATCATCATCTCAAGATTTTTATTTTTATTTTTCAAAAAATTTTAAAACTCTTTTTTATTTTTATTTTTCCTGTTTGGTTGCCTCTCTCTTTTTTCACTCTCCACGAAAAGAGAGAAAAAAAATTAAAAGAAAAGAAAAGAAAAGAAAAACCTAATCGGATAACACGAAAGTAACGAAGCCACCTCTTTTACATCTCTCGCTCGTGCCGTTATTTAATTTTATTTAATTTAATTTTTGTATGCAATAGGTTTTGCTGCTGATTTAGTGGGGCCAGCATTCGAGTTAATTTCAGGTATCCGACTATTTTTTCTCTGCAACTTATTTTAGGTTTTGTTTTCTGCTATTTCGATTTCTAAATTAGGTAATTTTTAAATTTGCTGTTAATTTGGGGTTATTGATTTTGGGTCTGTATTGTGTAGTGTTTTTATCAGAGATTGTTTCAATTCAATTGGGTTTTTTTTGTGTTGGTTTGATTGGTGTTGAGTTGCATTATTAGATGATGAAGATTTTGTTAGCTTGAAATTTGATTTTTATTTCTAATTTTTTTTTCCGATTAGAGTGACTTGATAAAAATTCATACTTTGGATTGCTAACTAATTTAGTTTGTAACTCTATGTTTATGTTTTTAAGTATTTATTCTTTTATATTGTGATTTGCTGGTTCAAGTCAATGGGTTTTTGTTTCAATTACTTTAATTACTTATGGTTCTTGATTGGTTGTTTGCAGTTTGCTTATGGAAGGATAACTACTATTGGAAATTTAGCAAGGGATTTGTTTGACATATTGTCTCAATGGCGGCTGATCAGCGGAGAAGACGACTAAATGGCGTCAGTGTTGGAGGTGGTAGTTCTTTGGAGCAATATGGAATGAAGAAGAGAAAATTGGAATCGTCACAAAATGGTTTGAACTCGAAATCAAATATTTCTCTAAAGTGGGATGAAAGTAGAAAAAAGGTTGTTGCTAAACAGGAACAGATTGGAATTAGTCAAAGGAATTCAAAGCCATTTACTGATTCTGTTTTGGGCTCAAACAATTTTTTGGGTGGTCATTTGGCGGATGCTTTTTCTGTTCCTCAAGAAACTTTTGAGTTGGAGAATTTGAATGAAGTGCTCTCCTACAAGGTAAGCATAAATATATAGTTACTGTTAATTAATCTTTTTTCTGCAAATAGTTTTGTTTTTGGAGCTCAAGTTTCATTGTAATTTATATGTAACCGTTACAGGTTTGGCAGACTCGATTATCAGAAGAAGAGAGAAATTATCTCGTACAGTTTCTCCCCAGTGGGGAAAGTACTGAGCAAGTTGTGGAAGCATTACTTGCTGGAGACAATTTTCACTTTGGAAATCCATTTCTCAAATGGCGAGTATTTACTTACACACAATTACAGATATAAGTATGGACAAATACACACACATCTCTTACATGACACAAACTCACCCACTGACATAAGTATGGATAAATGAAACCACATAATATGCATGTTCACTTTTCTTCATTTGGTTATATTCGTAAAAACATTAAAGGTTTATGTGGAAAATAGTATTATATTCTTTCTCAGTAATTACTTTAGTCTGATTTTTGAGTTACAGATATGTCTGTGCTGATATATGTGAAGAAATTTTTTAATCTGGTTTGCTAGCACAAGCAGTCAGATGTGTGGGTTTAGTGGGAAGGATTGGTGATTTTGGTTAAGTCCTAGTTGGGATGATCAGAAAAGAGAGAGAAATGAAAGAATGGTGTGCCTGTCTTGAGATGACTTTTATTTCATTCTCATGATAATGTACAGTAGTTTTTTTTTGTTTGTCCCCAAGGGGGTGACTTAGTGGTGTAGGGCTTAGGATATGGCCTTCAGGTCCTGGGTTCGAATCCAGGGGGTGCATTTCTTGTTAGAGCTTGGGACAGCTGGGGGTTTTACCTGTTCGCTTAAGCCCGGGTCGGGTGGTTTGGCGGCGGGGTTTCCAACGTTTCCAAATAAAATGTACGGTAGTTTTACTTGTTGCTTGGTTCATGGTAGGGTAATAAGGGAGTGTAGTAAATTTAACCAACTAAACAAAGTGAAGAAAAGAAAGAAGCATCATCAGACTATTGCCTGGTTGCACTTTATTTGGTAACATTTGGATTCTACTCTGTCCAAGCTTGCATATTTCTGATGAAAGGACTTTATTTTCCTCATATGCATTTCACATTTTGTTTGACATAGGTCTAGTACCATCTCTTGCTATTGCCTTAAACTGATTCCCTTCTCACGGATAAATTGTTACGGCTGCAACTTTATTTATAAAATTTTTGTATACCTCAGTAGGCTATAGAATGAAAAAGATAGATGTATAATGTACTTTATGGTCTTTGAAAGAAGTATCCCTATTTTATGATTTAAGATGCTAGTCCAAGATCTGAGTTAGATGATGTAATGGAAATTTGCTGCAGGGGTGCTTCACTTTGTTCAGGTAATTTTCATCCTGATGCAGTTCTTCACAAGGAACGATCTTTAAAGGCTGATAAGAAAGCATACTACTTGGAGTTGCAGAAATATCATAATGAGTATGTGATGTGTAGCCAATTTTCCTAGTTATTTTGCTATAGTTTGAATTGGCGCATTTGCCGTAAATTATGTAGTTATGCTATGTCATTGCAGTATTATAGAGTATTTGCAGAAGTTGAAGGAAAGATGGGGAAGCTGCAAAGATCCAGAAGAGGAAATTTTGCCGAAGATATGGAGGTTGATATTCCATGTCTCAATTTTATCCTGTAATTTGTTAAGTTTTGTGGAGGCAGGATCTTCCACCGTTTTTTACTTAACATAACTCACAATTTGGTTTGGATGTGTGTGTTTTTGTTTTTGATGAAAGATGGTTGCTTATTAATTTGCAATCTGCTTTTCTGTGACATGGAGGTTAGTGAGAGATTCACAATGTGATTTCATTGCTGAAGCTATCTTGTTGTCTTGGCAAGGTTGTTGTTGATGTCATTTTTTTTGGAGATGATAAGGTTTCAGATATCTTAATGGAATTAGCTCATATGGACTAGTGTTTGATGAAATGGGCTGTTACAACCTAAATGAGGACATTTTATTAACTTAAATTTTGTTATGATTGCATGATTAATCATTGGCGATTTTCTTGTGCTTTTTATAAAATATAGACTTCTTCATGTTCCATGGTAACTCGATGTTGAAGTGCTTGAACTCAACAATGAGTTTCATTGAAACAAGCAAATTTGTAAAGTTTGAATATCCTGACTGGAGAATGACTGATTACACACCACACATTTTTTTGTTTGTTTCTTTTTCCTTGAAGATGTATTATCTCATTAGGTGTGCTCAATTGTGTTGTTTCAGGCCAAGAAGGGATGCAGAGAAAAGGATTGTTGCAAATGCCTACGAATCTAGACTACTTGACCTTGAGCAGGATGTTACTGCAACATCTGAATCATGTTCATGGGTAGCAGATGAGAAAGCATGTAGTAGTGATAACCAGAACTCCTCAGTTATGAAGGGAGAACTTCGAAAAAGGTAATTTAGTTCTCAAATCCGCCAGATTTATTGGAGTGAGGATTAGCATATGACTGTTCTATTTTAACATCAGCATATAAGAGATTTTTGGAAGAAAGTTATTGTTTAATTGTTAATTCTCTCTTTTCGTCCCTTTCTGTTGCAAGAACATATGTTTGCATTTGCGTCTTTGATAGGAATTAGAGGTAGTCTGTCTTATTTTTTCTGAAATGTTTTACTATTTTTTGAGTAATTGTGAAAGGATAGTTTGGGTAGGATTATATGTTCTTTTGTTTCAATAATTTATTGATTGATTTTAATTATTTTAGAGTGCATATGCATATGCATATTTCATATTTTAATTTGTATCATTGCCAGGGTTTAACAAGTGCAAAAGTAAGGGTAGGGTTGAGGCGATCTTAGGTTTCCGATATTATCTCAGTTGAAGAGAAGAAAAACTCAGCTATATGAGTGATGTGGAAGTGCTTGATTTTATACTATACAGCTAGCAAAATTTTGTCCTAGATATATAGGATGTTATTGTACAAATGGATAGCTCAGGTCAATCATGTGAACTGAAACTGTGGCTTAGATTCTTGTCAGAATGATATCTCTTTCTCCTTGTCAGCATCGTTGAATTTTTTTTTTTGTTTCTTATTCAATTATAAGAACAAAAAATGGATTTTCTTTTTTTATACCCCAACATTTTCAGTTTCTACGCATATACTCTGGAGTCTGGATCTCACATATCACGGAAATAGGAATTATAATGCCCTGTATTGATGGGCTTAAAACTTATTCACTTATTCTTTTCATGGCCACTATATATTTGTGGGCGCTATGTGTTTTTTTTTTTTTTTTTCCGGGAACTGTGTATATATATATATATAGATCATTTGATTGTTGATTGATCTTGTTAATTTCCACGAGTCTCAGGAATTATGAGAAAGATTTCATGAACGACAAATCTAGAAATTCATTGATTGTTTCAGAGGATGTGCTAAATGTGGGAGCAAAATCCAGAAAAAGATATGAGCTAAACAAGCTCAATATTCACCATAATGATGGAGAGCAATACATGTCATATGTCAAGGTTAGATGTCTCTTTAATGTTTGTTCAAGGCTAAATAGCTTCAAAATCATAGATAACTGCTTGGTAACCTAGTTTGTGCTTCCATGAATGGAAAATGATCCTTACCGAATGGTTTAATTTTGATTTGATATTTTTTTTGATTTATTTTTTAATCTCTGTTCAAGTGTTTAATACTAAAGTTTTTTCCCCTTGCCTGCTAGCTTAAGCTTTTAACAAACATACATTTTAAATAATCCACAAAAGAGGGTTGCAAAGAAAAGTGTCACACTTTACCTCTATGAACAGAGTGAAAATTATAAGATAATCCCTACATAAATAAAGAAATAACATCAAACAATATTATGGTGATTATGAATAAAGAAAAAAGAAGACTGCTGAAATTTATTAGTGAGTTAAGTCTAAAGAGAGAGGGTGTAAGATTGTGTTGAAACACTTCCAGGAGGTAGTTACTTGTACGTATATACTTGCTTTCCCTTTTCTTCCTTGTTTTCAATGGGTTTATATACACTGCAGTATGGTTCTCCTATCTATGAATTCCGGCAAGCTATCAAGCCCCATTTTGCTTGCCTTGTTGTTTTTGAATCACAGATATGGAATTCTCAGGTGTCAAATGCTTTTGAATTTTGTCTTGTACAGTCCTTTTGGTTCATTTTTACGACACCTTTAGAAACTCTTCAACTTGGTTTTCATGATGATTGTCAAGTCTCCCCTGGGTTGGCTTCCTGTCCTACATGCATGGCTGTCTTATCAAGCTCAATGATTTACCCATTCATAAAGTTATAATTGAAAAACATCGGCTGAGGAGATCAAATGGGATTTTGATGTTTTTGAATTTTGAGGCTCTAGGTGATTATTTGTCATTTTGGATTTTTCAGATTAGCAGGAAGCAGCATGAGCTTGTTAAGAGTATGAAGCAGTCTGGTAAGAGCATTCAGTCCAGATCGATGAACCGTGTTTTAGGCAACTTTAAGAGTTTGCATGTTCAACCTTATGAAGTATTTGTCGAAGAAGAACAGAAGAAGAAGTTGCATGAGCATTGGTTAGTTTGTTGTGATTCTTGTGAAGTAAATGCTTTTACTTTAGTAAATTAATAGAAGCCTTGATTTCCTCCTCAAATTTCATTTCGTGTTTTGTAGGTTGCAATTGACCACTGAAGATCTCCCTGCATTTTATGTCAACTGGAGAGAAAGAAAGAAACAGCTGTGGGAAATCACAGAGTCTCTGATGCAAGAGATGAAAGCCAAACTAGAATGTCAGATTGAGGTCAGTTATTCGTCCTTCATGTTAGTCCTCTCTCTGACTTTCTTTGATAGATGTCATTGTGTTCTTTTTCTATACATTTTCTGTTCACGTTTGCTTGCACTAGTGTGCATAATCTAAGCTTGTTTGGTGTTCATAAAACATTCTGAATCCGTGTGTCTATGTGTTGTGCAAGAAATGGATACATATCTTGTCTTCCATTCCACTCTGATACTAGTTTGGTCAATCGTTGAATTGAAGAATCGACTAAAATCAACTAAAAAGGGAATTATTTTAGAAAGCAGCTTTCTTTTTCTTTTTAATCATTCAGCTCCTTTATAGACGATAGATATATTCCTAGATAGAAGTTGGGAGCGAACAACAAATATGTAGATATCCAAAACATATACAATAGAATTGTTGGGTTCTGTTCAATCCTTTTAGTAAAAGATTGGGCCGAGTTTAAATCTTCCTCATTGTACTATGGTTTAACTTTGTTGTTTGTTATATGGTGTTCAGGATGAGGAGAAAGACAACTCTGGTGTTCCGGATGAGGAGGAAGAGAACTCCGGTGTTCCGGATGAGGAGGAAGAGAACTCCGGTGTTCCGGATGAGGAGGAAGAGAACTCCGGTGTTCCGGAGGAGGAGGAAGAGAACTATGGTGTTCTGGAGGAGGAGGAAGAGAACATCGGTGTTCACAATCAAGAGGAAGAGAACTCGGGTTTTCAGGATGAAGAGGAAGAGGACACTGGTGTTCAGGATGAAGAGGAAGAGGACACTGGTGTTCAGGATGAAGAGGAAGAGAACACCGGTGCTGAGGATCAAGAGGAAGAGAACACCGGTGTTCAGGATGAAAAGAAAGAGACCACTGAAAGTCCACCTCAGGATCAAAAGGAAAATGTAGCAACAAACCATGAAAGTCCATCTCAGGATCAACCGGAAAATGTTGCAACAAACCACGAGTCTAACATAAACGATGATGAAGACTCTGCCCATGGGGAGAATGTAGCAACAAACCATGAGTCTAACATAAAGGATGATGAAGACTCTGCCCATGGCTCCCCATGTGATCAGTCTCCTGAGCAGATCACTCCACTTAGTGGGAGCCATGAGTTAAATCACTTGGATGTGGATCCTGAAAAGAATCATGCTGCCCCTAAATCAGATAATTCTTCTTCAGATGTATGTGAGAACCCATGGAAAATGAACTCTGCAGATGATACTGTCAATCAGGAAGTTCCTTTTTCTTCTGGTGGAGATGTCTGGCAAGCCATTAGTAGGCCTCATTCGCACTATGATTGTACTGCAGGGCATGAATTTACTACTAGTGGGTTGGCACTTATGAATCCTCAAGTTAACCAAGATCAACAGACTCGATTGATTGATATGGAATCAGATTTGCGTGAAGAATATATGAGGAATGATATGTTGCACAGACAACCGGATGATGGTTCCTTAAGTTATCAAAACCAAGACCAAAATGATCTCCTGCAATCTCTTATTAAGGGCCGGGAGATGTCATACCATCAAGAGCAGAAACAGACAGGGCTTCATTTGCAACCACCGAACAATTCAATGATGGCAGGTGATGGCCAGTTTCCTGGACACTTCCAGCAGCATTTGGAGTCATCGCTGCCACTTGAGCAGGGGCGGAAGAGGCTGAATGAGTTTTTCTTGCAACAAAACACATCAGATAACGATTACTCCGACAGAGGTAGATACTTAATCCCAAGGCAAGAAAACTTGCAACTGGGAAATATGCATAATTGGAATGTCAATCCTGTCCGCATTTCAGAGCCTCTTGAATCTCACTTAAATGGTGGACAATTGTTGAGTCACAACTGGTTTTGTGGTGAGCATCAAGTTCGTGGTGGCTGGACCAGTTCAGGTGGAGTTAGTATCCAGAGCCAGAGCATTGGAAATGGAAGCAATGCTGATCAGAGTCTGCTTAGTGTTGTACCCAGTTGTACCCAATTACGTTCAGGTAATCCTTATGATTCAGTAGGCCCAAATGAGCAGTTTATTTCTCCAGGGAACTTTGGACTGATGGCTGGAGGTGGTGCTCCTGGGATCAGTAACACATTACCAAACCCAACTCATCCACTTGATTACTTGGGCGGGCGTGATTCTGTGATGCCTGATGACATGGGATGGATGAACTTGCCACATCAGAATCCTGCTTCGCATGATCCAATGGGGAAACCGTACTTGAGGTTTTGGAATCAGTAAGGTCAAATTTCCCCACTTTCCGACTGAGGTTGGAAAATTGCTGAGAGGAAAGGGAACGATGAAACAGAAGATGCATGTGACAGGTGTTTGTAACCAACCTGTTACCTGTTGAAGGAAGAGAATTTTGAGGTTACTGCAGATTCGCAGAAGCCGGAGTATACAAACCCTGAGATCGGTTATTGTAAATACACCTACAGAAGAGCCAACTCAACAGCATCCATGTATATAAACTTTAGATGTTAGAAGGGCAGGTGAGAGTCAAGTAATGGGAAGAAGGGAAAAAATTCAGGTCTCTCCTAATTGTTATTTGGTAAGCCAAATATATACACATATTTACATTTTATCTTCATGGGGATTTTTGTTTCTTTTATCTTGCTTACTGAGGAATACATTTGAATAATTTTGGAGGTTAGAAATTGCCAAGCTCTCTCTTTATAATTTGTGTTCTTTTGTGTTAGGTAGGTTACTTTCTCAATTTCTCCATCCTTTTTGCGCGCTCTTTCTTGTGTTGTGGGTGCATCTTCTTCTTAATTGAATTCCGGAAAATTTAATCGGAAATCGATAATAAATCGCTTTTAAGAGTCATTTGAGTCCATAATATTTGAAAATTTACGAGGAAACTGCATGCTCTGCTACAGGAAATGATAAATGCGTTTTAGTTTTTTTTTTTAAGTTTTAAGTTTTTTTTTTTTTTTGGGGCCCGAATATGTATGTGACTAAAAACATTGTCGGCAAAGGAATTTAAGCAGGTTTGGAAATATCATGCTGTTGAGTGGCCCGCCCTTGTAGCAGAAAAAAATAATAATAAGGGAGGTGGTACTGAGAATAGACTAGGCACAATGCAATTTTCTCAAGGGAAAAAATGGCCCAAATAGTTTATAAATTATCATAAAAATATTTTAATTCTTAAATTTTTAAAAATATAAGTTTTAGTATTTACAGTTTTATAAAATATAAGTTTTAGTCCATATTATTATAATTTTTTTTATTGATCGAGTCATTTTCATCTAATTTATATTATTTTTGGACAATTTTTAGGACATTTAAGTCATTTAGCATAATCAAATGGAAAATGATTCAAAAATAATGAAAATTATTCAACGAATAGAATAAAATTTATATTTTCAAAATTTTGAGGATTAAAATATCATTTTGGTAATATGCGAATGTCAAATGAGTCGAATTTTGAAAAGTCTAATAATAATTTAAGTGTTTTTTTTTATTTAAAATCGGATATGAAACAACACAATAAAAACATAAATTCAAAATTTTAGAAATTGAGATATTCTAATATCTTAAAAAATATTAATAAATAATACTTAAATTTAAAGATAGACTTTTCCAAATCGATCTCGCTTACCCACCCTAACAAAAACAGTAACTAAAATAAAGAAAATGTCGTTGAATTTGGCATTGTTGTGATAACACATAATCATTGAAGCCCCCACACAAAACAAAAATTACTTGAAACTCACTAGAACTAGAGTTCAGTTGAAGTTTGGGAAAAGTAAAAACATTACCGTACCGTAACATAAATAAGTAACCGAACGATTCGATTGCCAAAAAAGGATCCAATAAAACAATTAATATTTAATTAAATCAACATTAAAGAGAAAATAAAGAAAGAACGAGTGAACACAACTGGTCGTGTTCTGTCTGTTGGGTTGCTGCTGGTTACGGTTTAATCGATGCGAGTCTGTCTGATGATGCCTTGCTTGTAGAGCATTTTGTAATAATCAAATTCCAAAACAAACCCCCCTCCCCCTTCATTTTTATTTTTATCTCTCGAATTTTCTTTTGTTTTTTCTTTTTTGAAAAAAATAAAAATAAATTCTGCTGCTGAGTTTATAAAGGCCTTTCAAAATCATTAACTTTTAGCGGTTTCAGAGAGAATTCGAGGAGACATAGAAGACGGGAGAAACTAACAAAGATGGACCAAAGTGTGAACAAAGAAGTGATTCGATTGGAGCGTGAATCTGTCATCCCCATTCTCAAACCAAAGCTTATCATGACTTTGGCCAGTCTCATTGGTATTATTTCAGTTTCAGATTTTTTTTTATGTTTTTTCTTTATTTTCTTCTTTGCTTCATTAATGGGTATTTTTTTCTCCTCTAATTTTTCTTGCTTTGCATTTAATATACGCTCATTTTTTTGGGAATGAGTGGATATGACAACATAGTTTGGAGCATATGATCCCCAGCAAAAAAAAAAATTGAAAATGGATATCTGGGTGTAATTAACTTTAGGTGAAAAAGAAAGAAGAGTTTGGTTTAGATTGTGAATCTGATTAATGGTTTTTTTTTTTATTTTATAATGTGGATGATGAGCATTGCCCTTTTTCTCTCTTTCCAGTTACGTGTGAACAAATTAACCCTAATATATTACTTTTATTCTTATCATTTTTTCATGTAATTAAATTAATAGAAATATTTATTTACTTTCTTTTTCCATTTTGGTTTTGCTTAGTACTTACTAGTGATGCAATTTTTTTGAAATGTTCTGTAGAACATAGTTCCGACAGGGCTGAGTTTTTAAAGCTTTGCAAGAGAGTTGAGTACACTATTCGAGCTTGGTATCTTCTACAGTTTGAGGATTTGATGGTAGCTTTTTTCCTAATTTTCTCTCTATATTTGTTTCAGTAATGAAGTAACCATTCTTCATTTTCCTATAGCAATGTTTTGTGCCTTTTGTTGTAATTTGACTTATATTTATGGTGCTTGCAGCAACTGTACTCTCTCTTCGATCCTGTATCGGGGTCTCAGAAATTGGAGCAGCAGAACTTATCATCCGAAGAAATTGACGTACTTGAACAAAATTTCCTTACATACCTGTTTCAGGTATTATGGCTACTTTCTTTTACTCATCATTTTTTAAATTGCATCTGTAAGTCATAAAGAACTGAAGAGAACAACTATTATAAAAATGATGGTGGATAGCAGATGTTAGTGCCAATGTATCTTGTACATCGGATAATTTCAATCAGCAAGCTGCTTCTTTATATATGGAAGTTTTTGGAGCCTCTCTAGTATCCTGAATCATAATTCTTTAATTCATTGAGTTTGAGTTAGTTTCATTCTCATTTTTTTCCTTTTAAGTTGGAGAATTTTATTTCAACAATATCAATGTTACTCATGTCCATCCTTCTGTCTTATGCTGGTTTAATACCAAGAAAAAAATAAAGAAAACAATTAGTCACACAATGAATGTTAGGTGACTGTGTCTTCACCAAATAGTAAAACAAAGTCATGTGCTTACCCTTTCGAAAGATGAATCCCTTTTAACATACAACAAATGGACAGGAAGCTAGGAAAGTGGGTGGAGTAACCATTCAACTAGAGTACGACGACCATGCTTAAAATCTTTGAGGTTAGGTAACTTAGGTGTGGGGAATTTTTTTTTATTTTTTTTGGGGCCTAAGGAGATGACGATAATGTAAGCTTTCTGATTGGTTTATACTTTTTGTCTTGTGTTTTGGCTATTGCATTTGTAATGTGAGAATTTAAGTTCGGTGAAAATTGTTATTTATGCATTTGGCTGGTTGCTGAAACATGTGAACTTAATACTCCTTTTGGAAGAATGATATAGTAGTTTAAATCGACAAACCAACATTGAAGCTCTGAAATAATATTGAGATATCTTACCTGACACTGCTAATGCATTATCAAATTAAATTTCTTGTTTCTTGCAAAAAATTACCAATATGCCACTTTGTAAAATTTTCAGAATTTTATCATCTTTCTATTCAGGTGATGGATAAGAGCAACTTCAAGATAACAACCGATGAAGAAATTGATGTTGCACTTTCAGGGCAGTATCTTTTAAATCTTCCAATCTCTGTTGATGAATCCAAGGTTCGTAATCACAATTGTATGTTGGAAATGGTTCCATTTGGTGGTGATGCATGTAAATAAACATGCTCTAAATCTCTGGATGCACGTCATGGAGTTCTTTCTCAAGCTTTTAATGTTTGCTGATCTCATTGTGCCCTTTTTGGTGAATGTAGCTTGACAAGAAGCTTCTGAAGAGGTATTTTGAGGAGCATCACCATGACCATCTTCCAGACTTTGCTGATAAGGTATTCTGCTAAATTTTGCACTAAAAATTTTGAGCTGTATGAAATTCCTGCTGTGATGTGACTGTCTGTTTGGGAGTGTACCGTTGATTGAGGGAAAGCCCGTTTTCCGGGTTAGTATTGCTGTTGAGTAGCTGTTAAGCCACTGCTCTAATGTGTTTGGTAAACATTTGCAACTGTAATTTGGAAATTAAGGTGATTTTACCTCATAATTGTTTGATGAAAATCTATATTACCTTGAATATTTTTTTCAAAAATTATTATTTTTAGGTCATATTTACTAATGCTATCAACTTTTATTCCATAGCTAGAGCTTTTATTGCATAGCAGTTGTGGCTTAAAAGCCACTGCAGCGCAAAACCAAATGGAGCCTAGATTTGTCTGATGATTTTAGTTGGAGTTGCTCCCTTAAAAATTTTGAATTGGCCAACTAAGTTTATTTTGTATGTATCCTTGAAATGTTTTTACATGCATGCATAATTTGTGAAAGAGGCGTCGTCTACATTTTTAAAATAGCATAAACTTTTGTTCTCTACCTTACTGTCTGATTATGCTTAGAATGTATGCTTTTTTGAATTAAGCATGACGATCTCAGGTAGATATAGATTTCAATGTTTTCTTCGACAAGATACCACACTCTACCTCCCAACATGAAAGAAGTTCAATAGTTGGTAGATCCTGTATTTATGGGATTTGTTTATACCAATTTCCTCAATGCTTCAAAAATTGGACCAGCTTCGACATTGTGAATTAATGTGACATTTAATATCTTGGTTTTGAACTTTGGTCTTAGCTTTGGTATTCTTGAAGAAAGCTTAACTGTACTGCATTTTTGTCTATAGTACGTGATCTTTCGACGTGGTATTGGAATTGATCAGACAACTAGTTACTTTTTCATGGAGAAAGTGGACATGCTCATTGGTCGCTTTTGGTCGTTTCTGTTGAGAAAAACTGGGTTAGTATATTTCCTGGACTGAAAGTTTGTCTCATCGGTTGCTGGAGATACAATATTTGAGTAATCACATGTCAGTTTATGCAATTGCAAGCATTAATTTCATTCTAAGCTTGTTTGTTGCAATAGTTCATTAAATCAAACCATCAGTTTAAGCAATTTTTTTTTTTGTAATTGGTATAATTAATCAGCAGGCTTGAGAAAATACCTGGCCAAATGGCAATTGGTTATTTTATGGTTTCTAAACTGTGAACTTCTAGATTGAAAAGATAGTTTAACATTGGAATGGCTAAAAATATTAGTCTTTTTTTCCCATACTTAAGTTTGACCTGCTTTATGCTATTCCTTTTTAATCTTCTCTAAGTTTATTGTGCTTGCAGGCTAGAAAAACTTTTGTCCAGAGGATCTAGAAGACGACATAAACCAGACCCAAAGAAGGATGATGAAATTAAATCTGAAGAAGAGCAGAATGATCTATGCGTTGAACGACATCGACTTGAAAATATGGAACTAAGGTTGTATGTTGCATTATAGTATTTTTTTGTTGCTATAGGATTGTATTTTTGTTGCAACGTAATTTGTTTTGCACTTATCTTAATTATATTGCATGCCATTTCACGTGGTCTGGAGAACTAGCTTCAGATAGACTTCTTGTATGGCTTCCAAAATTTTCCATTTTATCTGGTTATTTGTATCTGAATTTATCCTCCTAACTTATAAATTCCCTAAATTTTTGTCTTGAATACTCTGAATTTTATTTTCGCGTGGTACCTGAATTACTTCTGATTCTTTTATCATTAAAATAAACAGCCCATGCTTATTCTTAAAAAGATTCCTGAATTTGTTTTTATGAGTTAGTTGATTGATTGTTTCTATTGCAACAAGAAGTTTCTGGTCATTATGACTGATCAATGATATTGTTATTCTGCATTCCCAGTTTTCGCAGTTTGCGGAGCAAGGTCACAATCCAAGAACCCACCTTTGACAGGATTATTGTTGTTTACAGGTCCTTTATTTTTTTCTTCCTTTATTTATTTATTTTTAATTTTTAGTATTTAACTTCCAGAATGTTGTTCTATTGACATGCAATGATTTGGTGGTAAGTGTATTGCAAAGTTGAACATAATGATGGTAACTGTTGAATGAAAAAGGTTCTTGTGATCAATTTGTTTCTCAATGTGGGATGAAATCCTTTCAGCAAAGAAACTAAGGGCACATTGAGACGGTGAATAAAAATTAAAAGTCTATGGATGATACTCTCATGTTCCGTTAAATTAACTTATATTTATTCTTTCTTTTTCTGAAATAGATCCCTGAATATTTTTATATTTGTTGCCCTCTAATGATCGTTCTGAAACAAATATGAAAGAATTTTTTTTTTTTTTTTTTTTTTAAATAATACTGCGGAAACTCCACGTCATCCATACCGACCCCTGTATGGATGCGTGGGTAAACCGGTGCTGCCCCAGGCTCTTATAAGGGTGCTACCCAGGGCTTGAACCTGGGACCTTGTCCCAAGCTCAAACCGCTGGGCTGCGCCCCTTGGGGACAACAAATATGAAAGATGCTCAGTGATATCTAATAATAATTGATCATTATCCAGGCGAGCCAGTACAAAATCCAATACAGAACGAGGAGTATATGTGAAACATTTTAGAAATATTCCAATGGCGGATATGGAAATAGTTCTTGTAAGATTTGGCTGCCTCTCTTACTCACTCTTTTTGATTAATTACCCTTGCCTAATCTCTTTTTTTGATTCTCTCAACAAGTCTGCAAAGACCTATGATCTCATTATAAGAACTCTTTTTCCCCTGCCTTTAACAGCCTGAAAAGAAAAATCCAGGACTAACTCCATTAGATTGGGTCAAGTTCCTCATCTCTGCTGTGGTTGGGCTGGTCAGTTTAGAAATTAGTTTATCACTGATTTTTCTCATCTTTTTTCCCCTCTCCATCTTATTCAAATGACCTAAACGTCTTACTGACAGGTTGCTGTGATTACTTCTGTCCAACTGCATGAAATTGACGTTTGGGTCGGCTTGGCAATCCTTTCCACGGTGATTGGTTATTGTGCTAAGACATACTTCACGTGAGTTCCTCCCCCCCCCCCCCCCCCAAACACACACACACACAATAATAGTACTTAAAAAACCTTTAGAGGACACTTTCTTCCCCTTCTAGTTTGTGGTTTATTGATATGTGTTATTTATTTGAGCAATATGCATATCGCATAGCATATTATTGTAATAGTAAAAAAATGTATGACGAGGACAAGGTTAGCTCACCGACTAAGAAGGAAAATGTTTCCTTGTTACTGGAGGAAAAGAAAGAGTTCATATTCTGTCATTATTAATGTTTACTGTTGTCATCACAAGGTAGTGGCAAATTCAGATACAATCTGATGATTGGATGTTGCCTAATATTGTTTTTCCCCTGCATTGGCCTGCTGTATGTGAATATTGATTAGGTGCCTCAGTTTGTCCCGTGGTTTCGTACTTTCCTGATATGAATCATACCCCGCTAATTTGGCAATTGTTTCTCCTACTGGCTGCAGGTTTCAACAAAACATGGCTACATATCAGAATATGATCACACAGTCCATGTATGACAAACAGCTAGATAGTGGAAGGGGTACCCTTCTTCACTTGTGCGATGACGTGATTCAACAAGAAGTAAGTTTCGGGCTTGATGAATTTTCTAAAAGTATCAAATATGTCCTTGTTAATCTTTCCTGCTTAGCCACTAATTGTCTTTATTGATGAAATTGTATTACATGCTAATATCTGCGCACACAAGTTCTATTGATTCATTGACTTGATGTGGTTTAACCTGCCTTTTTTGTCAAAAGTAGTTCGAAAAACTTTGACAAGTCCAGATTTTTTCGTCAAGAATGTGACATGATAATATTTTGACTCTG